>JAOYSI010016674.1:7799-24785 GCA_025775065.1 Hiodon alosoides
CCCCCCCCACCCCCCCGCCCTCCCCCCCCCCCCCCCGCGCCCCCCGCCCCCACTGCCCTGGGGGGGGGGCCCTGTGCGGGCGCCCCCCCCCCCCCCCCCTCCATGTTAAGGAGGGCCCTCACCTGGAGGCGCTCACATCCGGCGCGCCGAACACTCAGCCTCTGACATATGTCAGCGCCAATCTGCTCGACGCGAGCGCATCCCTCTGACATAGCCTGTCACCGGCATGCAGACGGCGATCCCACACAAAACACAAAGCACAGGGAACTGCACGGATGCAACCCACTTCCTGCTAATTGGTGTTTTTATAATAACACCATCTGTTCTTAAAAGAAGTCAGACGCCGTCTCCAGAAAAACGCCGCTCCTTGTGAATAAATTCGCTCACAGGACAGGCGGAGCAGACGCTTGGGGCAGAGGCAAACAGAGAGGCTAGGTGACGCATTCAGGGCAGAGGGGCACGTACACTGTTTATTAATTGATTACTCTCTGTGCAAACACAGCATAAGCTACACATCTACGGCTGCATGAACATGGCCATTTACAAAACGGTGGATTCTTAGTTGCCAATGGGAATTATTTTCACAACCGCCCTAGTTGACCGCCCAAAATGATTTAAAGTCACATCCATTCAATGTCAGACAAAATGACCCATAAAGAAAATGAGACTGGAATCAATTATATTGGAGGAAGAGAATATGGAAATAAGGACTTCGTTCTTTTTTGTTGATCGACGTGATTCTGGGTATAATGTGCCAGTGTGTATAATGTGTTGGCACAGCAATGGTTTTACATTGAAAGGGTGCCTGGTTCCTTGGCGTACATTATTGTTATGTTCACCCTTCGACCGAAGGTTAACATCTATTGTGAAACTGTAACTTGAAAGTTTCGTATTTTAGTGCTTTCCATTGCATTCAATGGTGCCTTCAGAGTATTTATGGGTTTATTTATTTGTATTCCCTAATAAAAATAATTGAAAAATAATTCCCAACAAAATAATTGTTTTTAGTTTACAAAGATCTAAAATAGTAAATCAGTGTTTTCTAAATGACATCATTATACACAGTGTTGGATCTGTCACTGTAACATTTTTGAGTGGCTACTTACCTACAGATACAGATAATAGTATCTAATATCTGGTAGGAGTAGCGCATTGTGTCTTCAACAAAAATGAACGTGCTGTAGCTATCAACACCAGCATATGTCCAATAGCCGACCAGCTAGACATCATTTGACTTGAGGTGTGGAGACACACATCAAATCTATTTTATCATGAATGCCAAATTGCTTTGACTCATTTACAACCCTTTTCTAGATGCCTAGATTCCACTTTTGCCTTCAGGACTGTCGGCTGAAAACCAATTTTTTTTTTTTTTAATTCTGGGAGAATATTATTAAATAATCTATATACACTGTACACGTTTTTTTTTTTTTTTTGGCCTGTTTTCCTGTCTTTAATTTATTTTATTTTTTTCATATTAGTACGTCTTGAATCTCGTAGTTTTATTTTGGATTTCAAAAACAGCATTGCAGTCTTTGAACTTCAAGGGGTTCACACATCACAGAGGTTCTAGAAGCCTTTGTCTACTTCCCTGGTGTGTGTTGTTATAGGAACGAGACTGACTGACACACAAGACATCTTCGTCTCTCCTGTGAGAGTAATGGTAATATTTTACTATGTTATTTACAGACAACCTTAGGGGAACTCATCTTCTAAGAGACTAATTCCATTTGTTTTGTGTGCAAAAAAAAAAATTAAAAATGCGATAGAAAGTTAGCGCAAAAGAGAAAGCTTGCCATCCAGTGGAAAACATTTGTAATTACAATTTCCCAGTCAAAACGTTAGCTGTCCATCAGTAACGCCTGATCCTGACCTGAAAAGAGGAAGTAAAAACTGATGCAGCCATAATCCTTAAACACTCAACACATAAACATTTTTTAAAACATTGATTGATTCAAACCAACAACATGGTTGAAAATTCAATAAAACAAGAAAGTTTCTCCAGGGTCACTCCCAGAAATATAAGCCTTAACCACACTGAGAACACTTGTAAGGGTACTGAGTATGGTATTTACGAAGTGTGCGCAGTGTTTTTCGGGGGAAAGTAAAATGATCAAATTCTATCTCTCTCACACTGTATGTAAATCAATGTACATCTTTTCAAGTGTACCGAGAGCACTTCCTTTTCACATCACAAATTTGCAATTGCACTGAGAACCAAAAAAAAGTCACATTCGTGATTTGCTCTCAGGGTTTTAACGTAGACTCATCGTAGTTTGTTTAATTTTGCTCTGCGTTGTTCTGCATAGTGGTGAAAGCCCTGCTCTACATAAAGCCGCTTCCAGGAGATTAGATTGACTCTTTGGTACGTTTCGTAACTGAACTGAAAACATTTCACTGAGATGCAAAAAAGAAGGTGACAATCCAGAACGGATACACCCGTTCCAAGTCCACCTACTTGGTCAGTATGTTTTTAATTGAAGGGTCAAACACTTCAAAGTCAAAAATTGAAAACACCTCAATGTTGGCCCTTGAAAGCTACATTTAGAAATACAAAGTCGAAAAATGAAGCCATATTTTTACATACACACACACACACATACAT
Organism: Hiodon alosoides; assembly: GCA_025775065.1. NCBI lineage: Eukaryota > Metazoa > Chordata > Actinopteri > Hiodontiformes > Hiodontidae > Hiodon > Hiodon alosoides. Next base: position 10,405 of record JAOYSI010016674.1, read on the forward strand.
GCTCATAGAGCATTTGTTAGATGACATTTTGTCAACTGAATATTAGAGAAAATTAAGAAAATATTTCTAATACTACAATAGATAACCACACTGTAAGGAAAACTTTCATTCAGTTCTAAATACAGTTAAACGCAATGACCATGTTACGCAGACAATCTGTTACAGTGGAACATCCCCTACTTCATTTCTTCGGATGATTAAGCGCGATAATTAAGGGTTTTGGACAATTTCCACAGAAGCACAGACGCAGCAGCTGGTGACATCCGTGCCTTTGAAACAGGAGTGAATTACTATGAATCCCCATTAATTTCAATGATCACAAACTCTGCTTTTGGCAAAAATACAAAACTGCTAAAAAGGTCGTGTTTAGTGTGTTCCTATTACACTAAATGTGATGGGACTGGATTCACTTATTTTAAAATGGCAACAAACCAACCTTCTTTTCTATGTTTGCAGATTCCCTTAAATAACCAAATGTGTCTGACATGTTTGTACTTTATAACTTTTTTTTTTTTTTTTAAACCAAATGTCATCCCTCAACAAAATGTAGCTTTATTTTTTGTTGGGCCACAATTTACAATACCGTAGTTAGTGATCCTTGAGAGACCTAGGCCAATTAAATAAAGCATGTTGCCCTTAAGAATGCACAACATCTCCTTTTTGCATTTCCATAATATATAATAACAATTTTTAAATTCAAATTAATTCCTTTATTGTTACAGAAACTGGCAACCAAATCCTCCCAAAGACATCCTGAAGACCTGGCCTCTGAGACCCAGATACAGGGAAGCTGGAACGATTCCAGTTAAAATAACTTACTCAAGGCTGAGTGGTTCTGAAGCTGTGCTTTAGCTGTGTAGTGCGTAGTTTTGAAACGGCAACCTTCTCGTCACAAGACCAATGCCAGCAATGTATTTAACTACTAGACCACACTGCCCATGCAAGTTACAGAAGCAGGACGGAGGAGTGCCTCGTGGTCATGTGCTAGAACAGCAGGAAGGCTTAAGTAAGCTTAATAAGTTGCTGCTTGTTAGGAGGAGCCACATGAAAGCCATTCATCTTGCTAACTCAGCAGATGAGAGATGGCAACAGGGAGTTGTGAGAAGGACTCACAAGTTCACCAGGAGAACCAGAGAGCTTTCACAAGCAGAAAAAACCTACAGGCCGTGCACACATGACTGTAGCAGAACTTGCGTCGGGTTGCTCTTTAAACTGAATTTTTGTGGAAGGCGAATAAATCTTGGAAATGCAGCGGCTGAGTCAGTCCTGCGCTTTGCAGCTGTCAGCAATTGTTGTTATATATAATGCAGTGTCTACGGCCCACACTGTGAAAGTTTCCCCCTCTCGTATAGAGAGCCGAGAAACTGCAAGGGAACCACAGCAGGTTTTATCATCTTGGCTACTGACAAGTTACAATGGCAAACACTGAACTGTATGCATTTTAATTGATTGCTTTTTTTTTAATAATAAAAGTTCATGCAAAAACCAATTGTATCTTGATAAACATAAGTGTAAATTCATGAAAAACCATCCTAGTGGATACTGCAAGACTGGTGTCCTGTGATATTTCCAGTGATTGACACAACACTGATAGCTGGTGCAGGAATGGAAACAGGAATGAATGAATGAATGAATGAATAAATAAATAAATAAATAAATAAATAAATAAATAAATAAATAAAAGTCAAAGCAAGGTGAAACACTAATGGTAATGAAAAGACAGCTGGCGTTCCACAACACAACAATAAATAGGTAGAAAATGATTGTCCAATTAATGAATCCAATTTGAATAAGCAAGGGTAACGCTATGGCGGTAAATTAAATTATATTGCATTGGTTGTCATACATAAATCTACTTTTGGTGCAGGTGGGTAGTAAAAGATGTTTTATGGCGTAACTCTAATGTTCACATAAATGGCATGCCGTCAATCATTGCTGTTGAGCACATAGATCTGATTTATTCTGAATGACACAAACAATTAGTTTTTATTGGAGGTCCCTTTTAGAGATCCCCTTCGGTATTTTTGCATTTGGTTAAAAGTTTTTAGTTTTTCCAATTACACTGAAACAATCAAGCAAAAACGACTGGTAATTTTAGCACAGTCACGTCACCTCAACACCTTGCGCCGCAAAACAAAAACATATTTTTAAGGATACATTTCCAGCAGGGGTTCGGTATTTCTAAAAAGCAATACTCAGATCGGAGAGATTTAAAACATTTAAAAACAGATAAAAGAGTTGAGCTTGTTGATTTTGCATTTGCGTTTTCCTCCTAAGTGAACTGTACGTTACTTCTGTATAACAAATTTAGTCTTTACTGAGAAACAACGGCCCCCATTTAGATTCCATCGATTCCAACCACTAAAGCCAGAAACTAAACATTCACTATGGGACGGAAAGTAGTTTTTAAATACATCAGTTTATCTTAAACACAGGTCGTTACTTTCTATCACTTCCCTTCTTTTTCTTATTATTTTTTTTCCGTTTTCTTATTTTCACCGGAAGGAAGTTGGTGATTGAACCGAAACTCCATGGAAACGGCGTATTGCTCTTGTTAGCTAGCTGTCCGACATGGTGTAGCGGGGCACGTAAATGAAGGCTAGTGAATAAACGAACTTACTGTTTCGTATGTGTATATATGTATTTGTTTAGTATTTAGCTCCGTTATGCTTTTATCATAAAAAACCAACTCATTATCAAAAATCATGAGCCGTACTCCCGACGCCAGGGCAAGGTAAGACCTGAAACCTAAATATTAGCTCTTTTCCATATCATATGATCATATGATGATTGATTCAATATAAAGAATGAAGGTTTCGCTAATTAGCTTGCTACCCGAATTAGTTGCCAATCAAACGGTCTCTAACTACCCTTTAAGCGCCTTGACCATAGGTTTTAGTTTTACTGTAAGTGCGGTGTAACCACAAAAGCTTGCTGCACCAAATTAGCTAGCTATATCGTATATTAAATCCACAGCTAGCCACAATTGTGAAGAAACAGTGTAACATAAATTAGTCGTGACATTTAATTTTTTTATCAATATTTTTCTAAGTAGTTTCAAATTTTATTCTTAATTTCACGAATCACGTTCGAAACGTTTTGATTTTAAACTTAGCCTATCCTATAACGGTTAGATTGCAATGGGGGGGGAAGTTTTAAAATACCGTGGAATATGATGTATATTCCAGCAAATATTCACAATATTTTACAACTGTCGCGCTAAGTTTAATTAGAACATTGGTATCATTAGTTAAATTGAAATTTTGTCTTTATATCCAAAATTTAACGAATAACTATTAAAGTGGTCTTCGGAATTACATCGTTTGCATTTCCTGATCAATTACACGATTACTTTAGGTTACCTAGCTCACTTGAGATGTGGTTTGGTCAGTAGTTAATTAAAAAAAAAGTTAATTAAATAGTGACAATATTGGCTTGATTATGTTGACAACAAGTCTGTGAACCAATTATGTTGCTCCTGACTGACTTGTCGAATTGAGATAGATCTAATCTTGTGCTGCAAAATAATTGAATTGCACAATATATACGAATCTTGTTTTTTTCTAGGGACAGTCAGACGAGGCAGATTCAGGAGAACATCACCAACATGGAAAAGCACTTCGGAGAGCTGTGCCAACATTTCGCTGCCTACGTTCGCAAAACCGCCCGACTGAGAGACAAAGGTGACCTGTTGGTTAGAGAGATCAGCCTATATGCAGATACCGAAACGCCAAATCTGAAGAATGGTATGAAACATTTTGCCGACCAGCTTGCCAAAATTCAGGATTATCGTCAAGCAGAGGTATGCATAAATTCAATATGTTGCTCATAAGTCAGCCTTTAGAATGACAAAAATATGCTAAAACTGTGGCAATACATTGAGTTTAAATAACCGTTTCAGCTTCATATATATTTTGTCATGGCTACCTTTTGTCTGCAATTTCCCCTTCAGAGGGGTTTGTACCAGAGCTGTCTTAGTATTCTATAAAACATTATTAACTTAAAAACCTGTGGTAATCAGTAAATTGTGTTAGACTCTTAATGCATGTATAAATGTGAATAGTTGCTGTGCACTCCCAAGCGATGACTTTTGAGAATTTAATAGAAATGTACATGCACACTTTACAGGTGGAAAGGCTTGAAGCCAAAGTCATAGAACCTTTGAAAAGCTATGGAACCGTTGTAAAACTTAAAAGGGTAAGCAACAAAACAGAGATGTGCAAGTGCTGTGATTTTTAAAGAATATTATTGCAGTTTAGCGTAATTACATTTCAAGAAGTATCCCTCGATGATCTTTTAAAATACCAGGTTAGCGAAAGGTGGGACGGTTAAGTTCTGACATATTTGTGTGGTGTTGGTTCTGAAGTCCTCTAGCAAAAGGGGACTTGCATCTGACCTCATCGCCCATGTTTTTCTACAAATGGGTCTCGGGCACACTGGGCGCGATTCAGACGTGAAACAAACTGTTTACGAGTTCGGTGCCCTAATCCCTGTTCCGCTCTGATTCTGATTGTCTCCCAAAGGAGGACCTGAAAGCCACACAGACAGCGAGGAATCGGGAGGCGAAGCAGATGCAGCAGCTGGAGAGGATGAGGCAGAGGAACCCTTCCGACCGCCAGGTCATCGTATCCTTTTTTGCCATTCTGACTGCTGGCCCTCTGTATTTGCACTGCTACGCTTCACAACAGGGGTGTTTTGTACAGGAACTGAATTCACCTGTTACTCTACAAACGGATCTATTTGGACCACAGCCCCTTTCCTCAGGAGAATAAAAAAATTAAGCTTTGGTGAACACCTTGAGCTCAGCTAGAGAGTAGGTTTCTAAAGTGAATAATGATTCACAATAAGAAAATCTGAGGAATTCCTTAACAATACCCAGTCTCAGGTGGGTTTCTGGCGGACGTAAATCATTGCATATGGGTGAAGTATTTTCTCTTTTCTGCAGTCTGAATATTGCTCACAGCTTTCGTATCGTGCTGTGTGATCCGTGCTGTTATGTTGTAACAGGCCGAAAATGAACTCCAGCGTGCTACAATGGACGCCACGCGTACCACTCGTCAACTGGAGGAAACAATCGATGAGTTTGAAAAGCAGAAGATTCGGGACATAAAGGTGTCTACTGGGAATAAGTATTGTGCGAGTGACTCCTTTTTGGTGTGTCTGTGTTCAGTATCTGTAAACAGTTAGGGTGCTCTTAAGATAGAAATCGGCCACATTTTATTTTATTAAAGTGCTAATGAGTGGCGGTGTGGTTAATAAAGGTATTTGAGCATTCAGGATCTAACAGTGATATACAACATAGGGTGGAATCTGTCATCCAAACAATATTTGAGAGCAGTTGATTATTCACCCTCAAGAAAGTAACCATTGTTTTTAATTCACAGAGAATGTAAATTTTGCCTGTTTTGTTTTTTCCTTCTGGAATACAGAAAATCTTTGGGGAATTTGTCACAGTTGAAATGACGTTCCACGCAAAGGCTTTAGAGGTTTACACCAATGCATATCAGCACATACAGAATGTGGACGAGGACGAGGACCTGGAGGTAAGCAGTGGCGTGTATCAGTCAGAATGGGCTGCTGCTACATTTAACAGCTCTTGAGAGGACACTGTTGTTACTACTACAGCTGTTGCACTTCTTTATGAGGGTCAGTGCCTGCTAAGGTATTTTGTATTTGGTCATTTCAATTAAACAATTACAGTACTGACTGGTATCTGTTGAAATTGAACCTTTGTCTGCACTGGTTTTGTTTTTTATTTCAAAATCTCTTGTCTCATAGGGTTATTAAAGTACCATGTGTCTAAGTATATAAATAAATATGTCTGGGTAGAATAGTTTTTTTTTGTTTGTTTTTTTGTTTGTTTTTTTGTCGTCACCCTTTGGAGTTTTACTCAACTGTCACTAACCTGGCTTCAGGACCTAATTTAATTGCTGAAAAGAGTTTACTGTATGACCATCTGATATGGCATATTCTCAACAACAAAAAAAGCTTTAGCTTTGTATTCGTTTTTTCAAAAATTATATTGAACTTTATAAACTATGAAATGCGGTGACTAACTGACCAAAATGCCATTTATTGCTTTGTCTCATTTGCTAATTTTTTGTTATCTTCGTTATGAATGTAGTTTTACGTGAACAATATTACTGTAAGACCCGTACATAGTAAAGCTTTTATTTATTTATAATACATTTGGAATCTGCGATTATTTTTGTGTTTTTCTTCCCTTATTTGTGATTGCCAAGTGTGCTAATGCATCTTGGCCTGCCAGAAATCCAGCCACTACACACGGGGAGTTTGAGAAGTTGGGTTTTATTGGTCTCCTGCACTCTAATCGCCTTCCACGTGGCACTTGGCATACTGCAGGCCACACGGCACACATCTCTCGACGTGCCTCTCCTCTTGAGGGCAATGCCAGCCTCCAGGCGGTCGGGTAGCCAACGGGAGGCGCTTGTTAGCCAGGAGCTGAGAGAAGTCCTACCGATTCTCACCCGACCCCGCTCGGGCGATGTTCTCCCAGCAGTGCACCACCACTGTACTCTCCCGGTCAAAATCGGCCAATGATGTTGGCTGGATCAGTGAAATCGGGATTATAGAGCTCGGCCTGGGCTCGGGCGTATTCTTTTGCTGGATTAAACCACTGGGGAATCGACTCAGGCTTTTCTGTTGGACAGTATAGCACCTCACACTGTTTTGACAGGTCTTCAGGAGCCTGCTGCATCCCCCTGACTACCAGTCTCGGCTAGAAATAGTCAGAGCTCATTCCAAAACGTCACTGAACCGGACTGGATCGAGCCTGAGTAAATCGGGAACGTTGCAGGTAAGGTAACCGCCGGTGTCTGACACCCATTTAAACATTACTTTGACTTTCTGAATAGGCACCATTAAATGGAAAGACGTACAAAGTGGTAATTTGTTAACCTGTTGATGTAACGCATACTCCGTGCAGCTAATTTGTTTAGCAGCCTAGTGCTGAATTTGAACTTGCTGCGCTGTAGGCCTCGTAATTTTTTCCCTTTGCCCTAATTTACGAGGGGTGGAAATAAAATGAGGTAGGAAAATTGTAAGAAAAGCGTTGGACATTTATTTCAGAAACGTATTCTGTCGTTCTGTGTTAACGATCGCCTGCCTCGAAAGATTTGTCATAGTAACCTCCAAGCTTTTTTGATTCTGTCAGTTAAGTCGTTTTTTGGTCTATATGTGTAAAAAGCTGTTACGGAGTTGTTTATTTGACTGGTTTGGTCTCCAGTGACGAGCTGCTAACGGAATGATTGTTTCAACACAGCAACAGCGAAATCCGAGCAGACAAGTGAAAAGAGAAGATGAAGATGATGATGATGAGGAGGATGATGATGATGATGATGAAGACGATGAACTAGAAGATGTCACAGAAGATGAAAATTAATTTTGACTCTGTTTAAAGCTGAAATGTTCCACTGTATTTGAAGCCATTTGTATTTTTAATTATTTTAAACTAGTATTGTAAGTGGTATTCTTGAACTATTACACAATGTATTATCCATGAAGATTACTAATCAAATAAACTTTATATTCTTGTAAAGTCAGTTGTTGTTTTAGGCACAGTCACAGATGTCGGTTTCATACTAAACCCCTAATATTTATGCGAGTATTAGTACTGAAACCCAACTGTCATGCTAAGATGTTAGAGGTTTCTCACTATTAAAAACTTACACGTTACCATGTAACGGATCATTAGCTCGTTGACAAATTCTTTGTCTGGGGCTTATTCAAGATTGTAATGTAATTTAATCCATTAACTAATTCTATATTTTGTCCTTTACATCTTCCAATAGAAAACGTTTTTAATATAGGACATCTCCAGAGCACATCTATGGATCTTGAATTAATTGATTCTTTTATTCATCACATATGACAGCCCTCAACCCTGTAAAAATTAAAATTTGTATTGCATTTAGAGAAACAAATTGTTGATGGAAACTATGTCTATAGTCTGATAAGAGATGAATGTAAGTTTCATTTTTTTCATCTTGGATTCAGTAACTAGTTTTAGGGTTCAAACAGTCGGGAATCAGCTGACTTTAGGCCCTGCAATCAGTTTGTCTATATTTAACCATCATGCAACCCGCCAGACTAAATAAACACTACAGGGCCATACGACTCTGAAAGTGATAAATGTTTTAATAAATACGCAGGTTGTCAGGGGCCTTGAGGAACATTACAAGCCATGACAGGTTGTTTTTTTCATCGTTAAAAACAAGAATGCAGATTTGAATCCTCTTAGTAAACAAATTTTGTGAGACAGAATTATTTTGGGTGTTTCCCAACTGTACTATTAGCTTATAAATGCATTATTTAAGAACTTTGTGTGGAAAGAAACCGTTATTTTATTCCATCCATTTGGGTTCTCTTCATTTTTAATCTAATCTGTCTGTACGAATGCAAACATAGATAGCTACTATCTCTTTTGTTCTCTATTGTCCCATAAGTTGAGGATATGAAATAGGTCACCCTTGATGAATAAACATTTGTGTGGGGGGATTGGTGTTCACTGTAGTACTCATGGTGTAATTGTTCAATGCTGAAGCAAAATGATCCTATTCATCAGTTGCAGTTATCAGCACAGTGTCCGGGCCCAGACCACAGCTGCATCCTGCTGTGTAGTTTTGAAATATCTCCTCAAATATTTTTCGACATCTATTTGTGTTTCGAGAGAACTGCTTATGACTTCGTCTGGGTCAGCTGATGTTAATCACACATCAGAACAAACTGAAGTGCATCCCCTTGAGAAAAAAACTAACAAAAATTTGAATGATCTGTATTCTTAGCCAACCATAATGTTTAAACCAGCTCATCATGACACAAAAATGACCAGGTGCTTCAATTTAAAGTGTAAAAGATCTGCGTATGCTGCATCTTTCAAATACAGATTTTTTTTTAATGGAAGAAAATCAGTGAACGTAACATACAACCTGTAACACTGGCGATGGTGAGATGAGGCAGAAATATATCTGATGTGACATCTTGGCTAGATTGATTTGAGAGTTCCACTCAAACACACCTGACCCCAAAGATAGCACACATTTTCGTAGTTAAATCGGTTTTGACGTAATAGTGTATATCACAATCATGCTGAGAGTTCCCTTCCATTTCTGTAAAAAAAAAACTGAGAGGGCATGACTACACTTACACGAGTTACGAGATTTGTTTTTCCTTCTGCTAGACGCAGCGATAATGACGTGGTTTTCATCAAAGCACGATCAAGGAAATTGAAACATGTAAAACTCGGTTGTAAACACCAGTTAGAGAGCGAAATGCCCTCCGTTTCTTGAACATTGGATGTTAATGTGTGTAGGCTTCCTCTTCATCTGGGCGCATGTGTTTGCTGTCAGGCACGACATCCTGATTTACATTAGGCAGACTGACACTGAAAGAGAAGACGAGCTCCGATAAATGTTGTTGGTGCAGATAGGCGGATGGAGACGTGGCAGTTATCAACGAGGTTATCACGTTGGTGCGCACAGTCGCGCGCAAAGCAGCCTGTATTCCCCGGACCTGAATGGCCGGTTCCGATGACTCATCCCCGCCGCGCGTGCGTCGGTGAGTCAGCGAGACGCCCTCCAGCTGCAGCGTAACCACAGGCCCGGCCGTTTCCTTCACGGTTTCTGCTCATAACGAAAGTGTGTGATGTTTGCAAGCGGCGAAACAAAATGCTACCAATGCAAGTACGACTGGCTTAATTCGGCCCTATTTGAGATCAACCTTGGTGCGCCAGCGCTCCAGCTGATGTATTCAGCGAGATGCCTGCACACGTTGCATTATGGGTGGGCCGCCCATGTGAGAGCCTTCAGCGCCCGTCAAGAAGCGTGCGAAATGAACGCCAACACTTCCTTGAAACTGAGCTGGATCGGATTTGTTACAAAAAAAACCCCACTACTAGCGGTCTTGCCAGAGTGATTTATTGACGGCTGAGCCTGTTACCTTCCGGTCATTAGCGGTAATGTCATAGACTGTTAATTCCATTACCCTGTCATTTTGTTCAGGCTCAGGTACCTGGTTTCGTGTTTAAGATCACCTTTGGAATAATTGTCTGTTTTACAACTTGGCATGCAGGTGGCGAACTGAACAAAAGTCTTCTCAGTGCTTCTCTTTGGCACTATAAACCTCTGATTTCCTTTTGTACAGTGTTTCTCCTCGTTCGTTTTTCCATAATCAGAAATCCAGCTGTGTTTCCTTAAGTGAGAAGGTTAAAGCAGGTGACTGTCTTTTATGGCAGAGTAACAGGGTGCCTAAGTTCTCTTTTGATTCCTACTTCTATTGTTGAAGTCAATTGACTTGTAGGACTAAGGGAAATGATTTACAATGAGGCCAGTGAATATTTCGTGTTGTCTGTTTTGGATACCACCTGCAGCTCAGCTGTATCTTAGGGTCAGCTTCAGCCAATCCTGATATAGCTTCTTTGAACCCACCAATTTGTAACATTTTGTTGAAGTGCAATCACACTTCCCCCTCGCAGTCACAAGAGGGCGACACAAAGCACATAGTTTTTTTCAAACAACCTGGCGAATCATTGAATGGTTCTTCTCCTGCCTGCTCTCAAATATCCGGCCGTTTCAGACTCTGTAATTGATTACAGTCTCAACGGTAGTGCACTTTTCATAAAACCGCAGTGTTGTCTGTGTAAACAGCCAAATTCAGACCCGGGGGTGGTGAAGTAGGTTTCCCACAGATATCTGAGGAAGGGGCGAGAGTTTCTGTTTGTTCAGATGGATCCGTGTTTATACTATTTTAGCGGCTAAATAGTTTCTCTAGGCCTTCCTCGGATTGGCTATTCAGACGTTTTCAGATGTGAAATAATACACAAATCTCGATTTTCGAGTGCATTGGCTCAGACTTGACATTAGCATGCGTACATTTTTGGAACGGGTAGGCCTTCCAGTTTGCATTTAGTGGAACATTTGTTCCACAGGTTAAAAACACATCCTTTGACCCTGTCGAATAACATGAATGAAATAAAGTGACGAGTGAAGGGTCCCACTTTTCGTCAATCATCTCTTTTTGCAGATCCTGTCATCCATTGGCGCACTGCCACGGAAACCGTTTCCGCTGTATTAACACGACGGCTGCCGGAACATACGTGGCGTGAGAAAAAGAGTGACTCATCAGCAGAGTGGCCGGGGGGGTGGGTTGTACACACGCCGCACTGGCAGAGATACCAGCTCTGTCATTTGCGTTACGAGGAAGTTTTCTGGATTTCTCTTTCGTAACGGCGAAAGGAACCAAAAAATGGAAGAAGAAAAATTCATTCTGATTTGATTAATTCCACTTTCATCGTGACTGAGAAAAGGCCATAGGTGTCTGTAGCCTGCCAGTGTTTTTTTTGTTATTATTAACTACATCAAACTTTAAATGCCACATCTGCCCTATGAGATCCAGAGTTTTCAAGGTACAGAACTGCCTTCTAACTTGCAGCTAACAGATTTTGGGGAAAATTTCAGTTCCCATCCAATTAAGGGCTTCAGTTAAATTGTGTGGAGACGTGGAGAAAAGCCTGTGGATTTACAGTTGATGACACTGGTTTCAAATTTTTTACCCTGTACCCTGTGTGCCGTCTTCCCCCAGGTGCTCAACAATGCTCTCCTTTCACTGCAATGTGATTACGTGTCATTTCATGGATTACGAATCTGGTTGTTACTTTACCATAACTTCTGCTCGAGAAACATTTTCGTGCATTTCCCTTCCTTTCTGAGAAGATTAAAATGCTTTCTGTAAATCGGTCGGTGTTAATTACAAGACGAAGAAGCCACTTATTAAGGCGTTTCACAACAAGGGGAGAAAGAATCTGGGAGGTGAAATTTTTTTTTTCCCAGGTCACGTTCCTGTCAGGCAGATTTCTTCCTCATTTGCTGGCAGGATGATTTGTTAAACATTGTGGCATTTTTCGGCGTGAAGCAGGTTGTGGAAGGGAGTGTTGCACAAGACCTTATCTAAATATAGGGCTGTATAACCTGTGGGGGAAGCTTTTGTCTGCGGGCACACGGGGAGAAAATCTGGCCATCTGCAGCTGCAGCAAGCTTTTACGATGCCTGACAGCTGACTGTTAGTGTTTGCGGTCTGCGTCGCACATTTGGCCCCGCCGGAGGGGGAAAAGCACTCGCTTTTCTTAGATGGGGTCGAATTTTCGACGATTTACAGGAACGGGCGGTAGTGAGAGCAGGGGGATTCGTTATCCAAGAAGCAACACGGAGCACCTGTCAGCGCAGCTGCTAATCTGCTCAGAGGTACAGAGATAGCTTCAACTTTCTTTTCCATGCTGCCAGACATTCTCATTTAGAACAGAGAGATTGGCAGAGATAGGGATTGGAGAAATTGGTCTTGTGCTTGAATAACCAATAAAAGGCAGCGTGGCAGTCTCAGCGTTTTTAAGCATAGTATGTCCTATTTAGGGATTCCCCAGGCGCTGGAGCCTAACGCAGGCCAACACCAGGCCAACGCAGGCTACGACAGACAGACAGATCCTCAGACACACACACAGGGCCAACGGCAGAGTCGCCAATCCCCCTAACCTGCCACCCTAAAGTCTTTGGACACTGGGAAGAAACTGTAGCCAGTCGGAGAAAACCCACACAAACACGGGATGGGTGGGGGGGGAGAACTCGCACCCTCCACACAGGCAGTGACGTCAGCCGGATTCATAATCAGGACCCTGGCACTATGTGGCACCAACGCCTGACCACTGATCCAACATTGTAGAATGGATCGCAACAACAAAGACAGCGTCCAGATGTGCTCTGATAACTCAGCGTCACTGAGATTATATGTCAGCCTTCTGCCTTGGATCCATGGCTTAGTTGACAAGGTACAGATATCTACAAGCCAGAGCCCAGGACGTGTTTGAGAAAGTGCCTTTATCTCTAGATTTTCCAGTACAATTTAATGATTGATTTGTTTTGTTTGTCCTTTTCCATTTTGACAAAAGCAATCATTTTTTTAGGCTTTATATTTTATGATGCTCGCTTATTAAGAAGGAATATTTAAATCACTTTGAATGCACGTGGGCTTAATAGTGGTCATCAGGTTTGTGTGGAAACACGATATCACATGCATATAGCACGCAGAAAGAACACCAAAAGGTCAGCTTGTGGGTATTGGGGAAACGTGTCGAACAATAGCGGCGTATTTGCGTTTGTTTGCTTGTTCTTGCATCTGAATGCACCTTACGTTTGTCTGCCTCACCGTTGTCTGTAAAAGGAAATTGCAGCCTGAACGGCTCTGGGTGTGTGTGCGTGTGTGTGTGTATGTGTATGCGTGTGCATGTATGTGTGTGCGTGTGTATGTGTATGCTTGTGCATGTGTGTGTGTGTGTGTGCGTATGTGTATGCGTGTGCATTTATGTGTGTGCATGCTTGTGCATGTATGTGTGTGTGTGTGTGTGTGCGTGTGCGTGTGTGGTATTCTCAAAGCCGACTGAAACACAATGAGTGTAGACGCACGCCCTCCCAGCAGCATGGTAAAAACTGACAGCAGACCCTGGAGGAGTCCCAGCCAAGAGAAGCCGGTGCGCTAACCTCCTGGAGCAACCTGCTGCAAGTTCGAATATGCACCGAGCACAAATATTTTCAGTAGGAAAGCATGGGAAAAAAAGAAGTGTGATCTGATGGTGGGGAGATTCATTAATTACAGTGGAGGGTTGTATTGTGCCAGAAAGGAGGATGTGTGGCGGCTTTGAGAACTGAGTTTTAATGAGGAAAATCCCATGTGGTTTTGAGTTTTTAAAAAAAACCAAAAAACAGAAGGATAAGGCAAACTATTCATGACCACACACGCTGTCCACAGAGTCCTGAATGATTTCACTGATTTGTCTTTCACGCTGGCACTTCCAACAAACGTGTCCATTTCTGCGGCAAGCATGTCATGCTCTTTAACGTTTTCGTCCCGTCCAGGGTCGGCACCTCTTTCCAAGGGGAGGCTTTTCCTTGCCCTGTACCGCAGTGGATCTGCCGAAGTACTGCTGTTTCCGCATCCCAGGTGGTGCCCTGAAGAAAAGGGCTTCCGGATCTCAGATCTCAGCCTGAAACGCGTTAAATGCAAGGCGCCCAACCAGGCCCAGCTGTTGATGTGTTTGTGTAAGTATGAGAAGTTGCAGATCCAGTGCATCTTCTGGTTGGATCGTCGCCTGCAGGGCGTGGCTGCGATGCTTTGTGGTTTATGAGCTTCCTAAGCTAAAGCCATCCGCTAAACTGTGTGTTTGTGTTGGCCTTTTTGTGTTTGTTTTGTTATTACAGTTCCTGGTTAGCTTCTGCGGGGCTCAGCCTGCTGTCCAGTGCACAGAAATGGAAGCCGGCGTTACCCAATCGATCGTGAGTCGAAACACCGGTCGCATGTGACTTTGTGCAGTCTGCACA
>JAOYSI010016674.1:24885-37317 GCA_025775065.1 Hiodon alosoides
ACACACACACGAGCGTGTTTGTCTTTGTGCGTGTGACTTTGTGCAGACTGCACAACACACACACGAGCGTGTTTGTCTTTGTGCGTGTGACTTTGTGCAGACTGCACAACACACACACGAGCGTGTTTGTCGAAGCTACAGCTGCAGAAGTTTCGATCTCATAATAATCACCTGAAACGGACAGTGATTGCACAGTAGATTCCCAGTTCCTCTTTGGTTAGTGCGTTAAACAGATTGCACTGACCATACCTGTCCTAAGATAGCGGTGTTCCTTTTTCGGTCCTGGTAGGGCCTCCCACGCGGAAGCCAGTAACCCACTCCACCCACGGCAGAGCCCGCTCCCCTATTTGAGGTGGACAGCTGGCCCTCCACGGGTCTGGTGCGGACCTCAGTCGCAGAAACCCCATAGCCGTGTAATTAATGCTCGCGTTTGTACATTCTAGCCATAATACCAGACAAAAAGTCATGAAATCATTTCCTGTCATTTGGAAATATCTTTACTTCAGTTGCTGCTAATTTCTCCTGAGTGCCATTAGACATCCGTGACTTCAGTTTCTCTATAAACAAGCAGCATTTACCTGGCTTGCAATATGGCTGTCCGTGGACATTGAGATGTGATAGTCATTTATTTGATTTATCTAAATACTTGCAGCATCCAGATGCGCTTTGGGTTAGCTCAACACACAAGCACGTCCTCACATCTGGGTGCCACTTGAACGAGCAGGTCAGGGACAGGTCAGTCGGCCAATGCCAAACTCCCTGTCCAGCTCACCAGTTTCTAGAGCCTGCAAGATTGCAAGGATCAAAAATAGTTCTCTCGTGGTTGCACTTATAATAGCAGCCTGTCTATGAAGAAATAGCTCTGGTATCCTCCACTTTACCGCCCTGAACGTTCTTTAAACCATCTAAGACGGCAGCTTAAACTGTACTGTACTCTGAACTGCCAGACTGATCCACTGAAGTTAACACAGAACTCTCAACAACAGATGGGAGAGAACTGACTGGAAATTCAATGCATAATTGCGTACATCACGGCTAAATTGTAATTGTGAGTTATTTTGTGGAAGGTTTGTATACTCCCTAAGATCAGTTGTATTACGTAATATAATACATCATATATATATATATATGTAAGTTCATGTTTTTAAAATGGTTCAAAGTATACTTTCTAGATAGGAAAAAAAATTGACACAGTTAAGTTGTAGTGAAAAAATACGGGTTATGATTTTGTTTGAAGTATGTTTTGAACACAAGCTCTTCGTCAGCTAAGACGAAAGATGTAAGCCGTGTATGAATAACCCTCATCAAAAGCAACGCCTGGCGATAAGCACCTTGTAATGTGTTCCTTACGATGTGACTTCCACGGCTGTAGGTGAATACGGCCTTGAGTCATACAGTGTGCTCAAGGTGTGGTTAGATCACACGTATCATGCTTCCTGCGAACTCGGTTCTATGTACTTGGCACAAGATCCGAAGAAGGGGAGAAGACCGCATTTCAAACCAGCAATGGCGGTATTAACGCTGATAACCTGCGGATGTTAAATCCTGGCTGTGAGAAATAAAGCAAATGTCTAACCACATCAAATGTGATTTATGCCTTCTTTTGACACTGGGAATATCCAGTTCTTGTTATTTGTTTTGTTTTTTTTTTATACTTTTTAGTTGATTAAATTTTGGATTAAAAAATTACTGTATGCAATTTTTTAAATATGAAGTAAAATAAAACAAAAATAAATAAATATATTGCCGGATGGAATTAAATCCCGTACCTCTCAGCCCATGTTGGAACACCCTTCTCAAAGACATCAAAGAACCTCTCCTAATATAGACGTCTATGCAGACATCCTCTATAAAACCCTAGAAAGAGATTCTTAGCAGCTTTGTAATGGACAAACAGCCATGAACGCCACGTACCTGTCACAAGGATCAGTCAATGATACTGGATTGGTGACATCCCCCTATGAAGACAGTGATAGACAGGAAGGCCCCCCCATTTCCATAATGTTATTAAGAGGTGAGGCTGTTTGCTGTTGCGAGACTGTGGTTCTCCTCAGTATAAAACCATCTGTTGGTTTGGGTTTTTTTTTTTTTTCCATCCAGCTACATTGTACGTCGCGTTTCTGAACCACAGCACAAGCGTTTCCACTTTTTATTTGTTTTGGGGGTACGCCAAAAGTTTGGTCTGGAAGAACTAACCTGTCAGGCGAGCACGGTGGTCTGGAGTATCTGCTTTTTTTTTTTAATCACATGTATTGTAGAAATCATTGTATTACATTGCCGTTTCATACAAACCAAATGTCAAAAAAACAGTGGGAGTTTGTCTGCCGTTTTCTTTTCTTTTTTTCCTCCAGTCGCGGAAAATGTATTTATTTCTATTTATGAGTCAGTCCTGAAAGCATCTGGTTTCTGTTAAGTGCCTTTGTATGAGGTGGAGGCTGTACAAAGAAAAGAAATCCACTGTTGCTGCAGAAAACTTAAAGCAAGCATGCTCCCTATTCCCTGACCGAAAACCAGAACCCCACGGCCCTACTGAACTGCAACTCCGTTAAAACAATGCATTCGCGTTGTAGATTTTGTCTGTTATATTTGCACTCCTCCGTTTTTGGTATGACAAGGCATCTATGTGTCCTAGAATTGAATTGGTCCGCATCGAGCTCCTGCGCTGTACTGATAACTGTAATTGGACCCGATGGTGTGCAGTGCGCACCGGCCTCCAATCAGCTCGCCAGCTACAGACGCGGCTGCAGTAATACCTGTCATAACACCGGGACAGGACCTGGGCCCCAGGACAACGCTGTGACACGCAGAACACGGAGAGCCTCACCACCCGTTCCTCACGCTGGCAAGGCTGTTCGTGGCCTCCCTCGGTAACCCCTGGTGAGCTCATCCAGCCCAATAAAAACCTGTTGCTATCTGGGGAAGTGAAAATGATAAAGCGGGGGTGTCACAGAGGCTGTGGGAATGCAGGTAATATCGCTTCTAAATCTCCCTCGTGTGACAAGTATGAAGAGAGAAAAAAGCAGAACCTCCTTGACTAATACAGGGGTTACAGAATGTGCCAATGTGCAATAGCTTTCGTATCTGTTAGGTGACTAATGCTCCGTTTTACTTCTTTGTTTTGAGATGGTCAATCCCGTAATGAATTTTACACACAACACTATGACAAAGAATCTCAAGAGAAGATTTGGCCAGTGACATATTTCGCTTGCAGGCTGGTCAGAAATTAGAAGACTGGCATATTCATCAGTATTAAATCATTCTAATTTCAATACTCTGTCCATTTAGCAATCCTCTACTGACATGAACACATAATCTGTAAACTATCCTTATGTGAATAACCTGGCTAGTGTCCAAAGAAACTGTGCTTGTCATCCGAAGTCCCTCGGTTTGTAAACGGCTGATGTCACTTATCAACCAGCTTAAAATAGTGTTCTTGCCTGTTCGAATTTTGTAGGCACTCTTTGATTCTACCTCAGCAATCTCTGCAGCATAGGGGTTAAGTACCTTGCTCAGGGCTACAACAGCTGTTCCCCTCTGGGGCTAGGAATCTGAAACTCTTTGGTCACAAGTTCCACCTGCAGTCATTTTCTATCTGAGCATTGCAGAAAGTGTTTCCAGCAGAGGATAGTTGCCTTTGCCAACCCGAGGCCCAGGTCAGTGATGGGGACACTGCAAGCTGGGGGTTCCCTTGATGTGACGGAACTCACTTGTGACTCACTGAGGAATCCGTGGTAATCCTAACAAAGAACAATCGGCTAACCCTACCCTCTCAATCAGCTCTGCCAAATTCAACGTCTGCCATCAGTCGCCGGTTTAAAGCAGTGTGCATAACAACTATTATGACTCATCCGGCTGTCACTGCAAAAGAGAATGGCACTCTCGGTCAGCCCTGCTCGCTTTCAGAAGGGGAAATAAATCAATCATAATAAAAACCAGTGAGAACCTGTCACAAACAGGTCCTTTATCCGAGCGAAAGAAGATGCAACCAATCCACTTAGTCAGACGAAAGCATACTTTGATCCTCGACAATGGGATCACAGACTTATGCAAATAAAATTAGGTGTGCACGCTCGGTACTCAAAAGGGATTGAACTTCTAACCTTCAGCATCTTTATTTGTTTAGCAAACGACAGTCTCGACGAGTTCCGCTGTGACCTTTTTGGTTCATCAGTCCATCAGTTGCTGCTGTGAAGCAATGCATTCAAAAGGCAATTGAATCCAGTTTCGGATGTGGCCGTTCCAATGCATTGTCAGGTCGAGGCAAAGCCCCAGCCCTCCCTAAGTCTCCTGAATAAAATGTCACTCTCGTCTGAAACCAGAGTCAAGCACTCGTGTTTTCACTTTTTTAATCAAGGAACCCCATGGTATGTTCTGACACTACCACTGCAATGGTGTGACACAGCGGGGCACAGCCTCCCGTTCGCAGCCGAAGTCCCTGAAGGAAAGAACGGTCGATTGGCCTCCCGCATCAGCGGCAGAAGTGCTAGCCTCCCAAAATAACAGGATGTTAATGATGCTGGCCATGATTTCTCGTCTTTGAGCACTGAGATTTATGGCACCAGCAGTCAGAACAGAAGAAGACTGACTGGAAGGCCGATGCATGCCCTCCTCCCTCCCGGATTCTCACCCGCCGAATCCCCCGGAGCCTCCAGCATCAGTCCCGAAATCGAGCATTGACAGTGAGGCCTGCAAGTCTCTCTCTGGGCTTGGCTTGTGGGTTGCAGCAGGGATCTTTAGATGTCTCTGTACAGTATGTTTGCATTGTGCTGGATTGAGCATGGAAGCAGACTGTTCTGTTCTAAAGCTGGAAGCCACCCACCGTACTTAAGACTGCCAGTGCTAAGAACATGATGCCAATTCCTGGTTGTTTGTTTTTTTTCCTTTTTTTTTTTTTCTTCTTGAGTTGCAGTACAGTTTGTAGGTCTCATCAGAGAAACTCCGGAGGGATTTAATTCCTGTGATATTATTCACAGTGTGTGCCACACTTCATTCAAGAGTGCCACAGTCTGCCAAATCAGGATAGATAAACTTTTTGCCAGCATGGTGGCCAGCCCTGACTCATATGCAAAACAAATAAGGATGTTTAAAACAATCAAGGACAAGTGTGAACGAAGTGTGAATGCATCAAATAGGCCAATCAACTGTCTTTCATCTTCTCAGTACCTTACAAACGCATTGTAATGTCATTATCGATTCCTGCTGTTATTTGTTGGCAGAAATGAAGTTCACACGAGGGGGTCAGACAAATTGAAATTTCTCGTTCCATTTGCCTGCCTGTTTAACAAATGCAAGGTCCCATTTACATGCCCAGTATCCAGAACGTTCTCATTGCGGATCTAAAGGTCCCCTCTTAATTTACTTGCAACCAGGGGATCAGAGTCCCTCCGCTGTATGGTCATGGTGCATTATTGTCTTTAAAATCGACCCTGTTGGTGTCATGTTCTAACACACAGTGCAGCAAGTGCTAACGCATCACGGAGTAATGAAAAGGGAAGTTACAAGCGGAAAATAATTAACCACCTTTATGACAGTCACGTAATTTAAAAAAACAGCACATTTTTTAAAAAGAGCACATTACTTCCTTAATGCCAGCATCACAAAACAAACAGGAAGTCGATATTTCCCTTGGAAAGTACTTGGAGTTTTCCCTTTCGAAGAGGGACAAACCTTGTCTTTACTGTTGTACTGCACGACAAACATGAAAATCGGCAGGTGAGTCAATAGAGAGAGGAATCAGAAACAATGATTAGCCTCTAAAAATATATTATGTTATTGGGGCAGGGGACGTTAAGGCTTACATCAGTGGCAAACGGCCGCTTCAGGAATAAATGGAAATACAACGCTTCCCTTGTACATCTGTGCAAACTAGTATCGCATACAGAATAAAAGAAACTTGCTCCCACTCCATGTCGTTGACCTCAAATGCAACCCAGCATTTCACTCTGTGCTCTGGGTCTGGATTTGTGATGAATCCGCGATTATGCTGTCACACATAAAAGTTTTAAAAGTCGCATTTTCTTTTGCCTGTGGTCTGCATCAAACAAGACTCCAGTAAAACAGTACGGCGGTTTTGCTTGGGAAATGACGCAGATTCCACATATTTGCACTTCGATAATGGTTTAGCTAGTGAATCAACATTTTAATGTCTTATGCAACTGAGAAAATTCATTCTTTTGTATCAGGATTAAAGTTGTCACGCGCATGACAAAGCATCTTTGGTTGAGTAACAAACAAATTTTACAACAGCAGCCTTCTTCCACCTAGTAGTATATTTGCCTGGGTAGGCGTAATGGAGATGTATTGCTAGATTATTAAAAAGCCATTACTTGTGTCATACGGAATATTGGGGCTTTCTGTAGTTTTAAGGTTCCCAAAAAAGATTGAAATACTGTTATTTATGCCTGTCATTGACCTATTACCATTTTGCAGTTCACAAAGATCATTCAACCAACCTGAACAACCTGCAGCAAATCTGCCAAGAAGGCCCCTGGCCCATTCTCTCATATCACTGAAATGCAAATTGTCCATTGACGTTTTGTTCTGTTTGATATTTTATTTTAAAACACTGAAAGTTATGGTAAGGTGACATTGGTTATATGTTGGGAAATGTTTGCATGAAAAACAGAAATATGTTTCTTGCATAAGTATTCAACCCCCACACATTAATATTTGACTACCTTTGGCTGCAGTAACAGTTTTTTGGGGTAAGTATGTACCAGCTTTGCACAAAGTGTAGGAGTGATTTTGGCCCATTCTTCCTGGCAGATATGCTTCAGATTGGTTGGGTGACGACTGTGGACCGTAATTTTCAAATAGACCCAGAGATGCTCAATGGTACTGAGATCAGGTTGTTCTCGAATTGTTCCTGAGCCAGTTGCTTTGGCCTTGTGCTTGGGATCATTGTCCTGCTGAAAGGTGAATTTCCTCCCAAGCTTCAGTTATTTTACAAGACATAAGCTGGTTATCTTGCAGCATTTCTCTGTGTTTTGTTCCATACATTTTTCCATCAATTCTAACAAGATGCCTAGCACTAGCTGATGAACCCCCCCTCCCCTCCCCTCCCCCCCAGCATGATGCTGCCACCACCACACTTTACTGTAGGGATAGTGAATCTTAAGGCATTGGCAGTGTTAGGCTTGCACCACTGAGAACACTTAAAATTTTAGCAAAAAAGCTGTATGTTGGTCTCATCTGACCACAAAACCTTTTCCCACATTGCAGCTGGGTCACCGTCATGCTTTCTGGCAATCTCCAGATCTGCTTTCAGGTGGTATGTTTTGAGAACCCGTACAGATTTCCCGGACAGGCCAGTGTTACGCAGAGCTCTAGATATATTTGACAGGTGCACCGTTACTTTGCTCCCAGCCACTGAACTCTGTTGCTCCTTCAAAGTGAACATTGGCCACTCTGTTGCTTTCTCCACAAGTCTTTCTTGTTTGAGTTTTGAAGGTCATCCTGTTCTTGGCAGTGCAGTGCAGCTTCCACTTCCTGAGTATTGATTCAACTGTGTCTACTGGGATATACAAACACTTGGATATTATTTTGTGCCCTTGACTCATTCATTCATTCATTCTCTCATTCGTTCATTCATTCATTCTCTCATTCGTTCATTAATTCACTGTTCATAATCCCTTTTGCTCATACATTCCCTTCAAATTCACAGCCTGACCAATGATCCTTCAACAGTGGGGTTTGACTGAAGCTTTAATGGTTCACTGATGGAGGCAAACGGTAAGGTAAATGTGTCCAATTTCTTTAATCTGTGTGAACTGGGAGCTTCCACAGCACAGGGGTTGAATACCTCTTCAAGCAACATACTTGAACATACGTTATTTTTCATACAAATATTTCCTAATGCTGAACCAATTTCATATTACAATAACTGATTTTGAGTTTCAATGTTTTAAAATGAAATAGTAAACAAAAAGGAATTTAAATGTAAACATTCATTGTAATTCAGTAATATGAGAGAATTGGTATATGTATATGATGGTCTGAATACTTTTGCAAGGCACTGTGTATATGAATATGTTTGTGGTTATAAACTAAATACAACATTAACTACAGAAAATGAACTTAAATTATTCACAATGCTTTCATATATATAAGCATTGTGAATAATTTAAGTTCATTTTCTGTAGTTAATGTTGTATTTAGTTTATAACCACAAACATATTATATACACACACATATACATATACACACACACACACACACACACACACAACAGCAACTAGAAACGCATTTGTAATTTGGCACTGCGACTCCACGTTTGCGTACGACTGGAATTGTTAGCGCTGTCTCGTTTCACCAGCACCTCTCATTGAAATGTTTTCAGCTTGATGCAAGAGGTGCGTGCTGATTGCACAACGGCTTGGGCTGGCTTCGTATACTATATCACCGAGTGGGCTGGACCGGGCGGAGTTTCCTCGGCACTGTTTCTGAAGACCGCTTTGTAAATAACGCCTTAGTTTACCAGCTGAACTACTCGCCGGGAGTCACTTGAAGCAATTCTGACGGATTTACTATCTCATTCTTTCTGCAGTGTGACAGTTTTACTTTCGCAGCTTCTCGCACCTGGACTTAAACATAGAAGATAGAACATCTAGGCGTTCTGTTAATTATTTTGCACATGAAAGTTCCGTCTGCAGTGCCATTCATATTTACTATTTTCTACTGAAGGAAAAGGAAACGAACTTGGATTTTATACAAAATTAGAACAACCAATATCTCTCTACAATTGCACTTTTTAAAAGGAAGAGAACCCAATTGGCATTGTAAAACATTGGATTCGCATTCATTGGTACGTCTTTCTTCATATTCTGGTGCAGTGCACATGAATATGAACGAACGATGCACTAGTCCTATTCCATGCAGCCGCACAAGGAGATGTAGGTACAAAGGGATAGACTCCCACGAGCCTGTGTCTAAGTGCGCTAGGTTGAGCGACGTGTCCTCGAGCGATGCCGGTTACCTCAGCAACTCTCCGGGGTCTCCGCTGTGCTCTGCGCCACTCAGCTGCAGCCCAACTTGTCAAGGTCTTTCCCGGATCTGCCAGTTCCTGCTGCTGCCCATCGCCGGTAGAGGGGAGGTTCAAAACGCTTTGAACATCCACACGGGAGACGAGTTCGTGTGTAAGGTAAGCCGACATAAATGAATGTCATATAGCGCGAAGGCGTCAATTGCTTGTACGTTGGGTGTGAAATTCGTGATGCAGAGATCTAATGATTTTTTTTCATGTCTTTGATATCTAGATGGTTAAATCAATATCTCATTACGTCCAGCTGGTTTACCAATGGTGGATTATTAGGACGCACATCGAAGTAAACTTAATCTTAACTTCTAAGTAGGCAACCTAATGTAGGCTAAATTTTCAACAGTTCAATAGGAGATTTAGCCTCGTTCTTCTACAATCAATCATCTGAGAGGAGCAGCCATAAACACAATGAATTCTCTGTATGATTAATTATTAATTAATATGCACGCACGTTGTTTTTTGCACATTAAATTGCACAAATTATTTGTAAATCACCAAAACCAGATTTGCATTGGGGTCCGTGGCTTAAGCAAAGTTGAAATGGAATTGTAATATGCTTAGTCCAACCAGACAATACATAGAATTTGAACTAGTAGTTAGTCCCTGGACACGTAACCAGGAGGTTGCCAGTTCAACTCCCACCATGGTCGCTCTTATTTCGAATGTTTAACTTGACTAGTAACATAAAAATTTTAAACTACGTTAGTATTTCTTGAACTATGTTCTAGGCCAATATGCATAAATACAACAGTTCCTTTTTTGCTGTTTTTTTTACATTAAAGAGTTATATTTCTGTGAGTGTAAAGAGAGAGAAAAAAACCTTCGCCCACACTTCAGCTGGATGTACAAAACGTTAGTCATGAGTCATGGAGATTATATCTCATATCACCATTTACTAATCATTATGATGCAGGTCGTAGATCAGAAGTCTGTTACTGCAGCCAGGAACCAAAATCGTACATTTCTTTAACATAAAAAAGGGGAATGCAGGTTTCCTAAAGATTAAAACAATTATTTTGTAAATAAAACAATGTCAGGAACAAATAATAAGAAAATCATAGGTTCTTTTTTTCAGTAACAATTTCTAGGTGAAGGAAGAAACAAATATTTAAAGAGGAAGTAATCATAATAATGAACAAAGCCTCATATCAATAGCCAGTACAAATGTTAGTCTTTATATACAAGTCTTTCCAGGTCTTTATATCTTCATATTTATCTTTTATAGATTTCCCTCGCCTTGGTTTAGAAACGAACACGCATATAAATTAAATACTTAGATAAAGACATGCAGGGCTAGGGAGATCGGAATAAAAAATGTTGAGATGCAATATAGTTTGTTACAGTTGTTATAGTTACAGTTTTTATTTAGGTTAGTTAGTGGCTCGTTTAAAGAACAAGCAATGCTCTTGCCCTCCTAAATTAGGACACCCCCAAGCCCAGTGGCTGCTAACACTTCTCCGTCACCATCTCCCTAGGTGTTTGACGTGGCGTGCTACCAACAGAAGATGAGGTCTCACAGTGTCCTAGCCACGCACCGGAACATCTCCCAAATCAGAGACATCATCCTCGGGGACCGGAAGGCCTACGTGTTTTTCGACAAGGACTTTGGCGACATGCACACGTTCGCCAAGAGCTGCAAGAGGCTGGGGGAGGAGCGGGCGTCCGGCCTTTTCTACCAGGCCGTCTCCGCCGTGGCCCACTGCCACCAGGGCAGCGTAGTCCTGGGGGACCTCAAGCTCCGGAAGTTTGTCTTCTCCGACGAGAAGAGGTAGGAAGGGGGCGGGTGTCTGATTTCAGCGGAGCGGGGCGGAAAATGCGCCAAGGGTCAGGACTCTGGGCTGACGAGAGGGCCAGGGCGGGTTGACGTGTCCCTGCCACAGTCGCGTGTTTGACCTTGAGGGCTGGATTCCAAAATAGCTGCAGGAAGGGCTGAGGCAAAGCGCCGGCGTAATGCTTGCTTGGTCGATAAAGGGTGGCTGCGATCATTTCCGTGTCTGCAAGCCTTCTGCTAAACCAGCTGGTCTGTGCACTTGTTCGAACATTCAATTTATCGCTCAAGAAGTGGCTTAGTAACTTTCATGGCTTAAAATGTTACCCAAATGTATTTCTATTAATTCAGCTATGCCCAGTGTACACGCACTATTTAAATGCCTTTGTTATACGTTATCTATATTAGCATTGGTACCTGCATTGACATCAGAAGGAAGTGTCGTGCATAACACCTATTGATGCAGAGCACACACTGGCATAAAAACACAGAATTTTATTGTGACCTTTCTCATTAAAAAAATAGAAATGGGTGTTGCAGGTTTTTCTGGTACATTCTCCACGCATTGATTCAGTTGCAATTCAGTGGACTCTGTAATGTGGGACCTGCAGAGCGAGAGGCGAGAGAGATCATGGCTTTTGAATGAATGCAATCGGATAGCCACAGAGAGAGGTGAGACCTGCCCCTCTCTGATGACCGCGCGGCGGCAGAGGGATGACTCATCCTTGCACTGAGGCAGGCTTGATGTACAGGATGCTATAATCAGGCTTTGGGGCAAATTTAATGGAACCACACTGCACTTAGCAATGTTTATATGACCTGATGCCCTTCACTGGTGCAGATATGAGCTCTCTCTCTCTCTTTCTCTCTCCCTCGCTCTGGCTCTGTTTAAATCATATTGACAGCTTTTGCAGTAGTATGTTCTAAGCAAAAACTGAATTACTAATTTCATTATCAATAATTCCAAAACAATAAGAAAATGTAAGAAAATAGCATTTTCAGGGTGAATTTAAATCAAAGCTCAGACTGAAAGCTTTGACGTATTAGCTTGGTGTACTGCTTGAAGCTTAAAATGGAAAAAGTTCACGGTGCGTGCATGCATGCAGGTGCACGTGCACGTGCATGAGTCACCTAATTTGCTTGTGAGAGACCCAATACAGTCCTATACAAACCACAAAGCATACTCAAAAGTTCCCCGTGTAATCAAGATCAGACTGTGTTGCGTTTGCATGCACTCACAGAGGCTTGGCGGGTGAGCGTCTCCCAGTCCTTCACAGACACGTCCATGGCTGCGGTGATTCCGGGGATCCTTGCGCCCGGCGAACTGAAATCCACCCTTTGTGCAGAAATTAGTGAAGGGTGAAAAGTGGAGTGAAAAGCAACCTCCCACCTTCAGAACACTTTCAGTAGTAGGCAGAAAACGTTAAAGGGTAACGGTTTGACCTTTTGTTTAATTTCATTTGTAAATGTTGCCTTTGTAAAATATCTGCGGGGGATGGACTAGCTTTACTAATATGGGTGGGGGGGGGGGGGGGGCATGACCGGCCCTACCCGCCAGCCACGAAACACCAGCAGACCGGGGCAGGGGTGGCCCCCCGCCACCCCCCCGCACAGTTGAAACAACGTA
>JAOYSI010016685.1:0-37311 GCA_025775065.1 Hiodon alosoides
GAGGCTATACCAAATTAATCATCGGAATATGGCTTTTCATTCAATTATTTAGCTAAACGCACTATTGAACACATTTTAAAGTCCTATAAAAAAATCTCCACGAGCAACATCTCCACAGGCTTTATTTAAAAGAGCGTTGAATAAGAGCATTTTTTTTGTAGAGAGATCGCAAACACATGATTGTTGACAATTAACCTATTGAAGTGTGCAATAATCTCGTAATCAAATTTAGACTCGACTCACAGAGCCTAAACTCAATGTATGTGGTTAACCTTCATTGAAATGATGGGGTTTTTGTTTCCTCCCACGGAACTTGATCATGCTTTCCGACTGGAGAGAAGCAGCAGCCCGCCCAACCCAAAGAGTAGAAACTACAGCAATTCTCATCTGACAATGGAAAAAAGTCAAGATAACAAACGGTCTGAAACCACTCACTCAAAAGGATCTCAGATGTCTGCGGTCATGCCAAGGTGTAGGGTTAAAGTCGTTCGAGTGGACCTCTTTGCAAATGGCATCCCATAATACACGCCGCGCCGACTCTAACACAGACTTCAGGAGAGATCTGTCACCGGGAAACAAGCTCATTATGGAGACACAAGGGCTCCACGATCCCAGGCACTTCCCGATCATTTTGACTTTTCCCAGAGAGCTTAATCAGGCAGGGCCACGTCTGATGGCATTCGGTGCGTTGGCAGCCACCTTCAGACGGGCACATCCATGCTGACAAGCGCCGTTCCCTGCTCTCTGCTGCGTCTTCACAGGCGTGCGAGCAGCGGTGGCAGCCGGGCGGGCGGGGCACCATCAAAGTGGCTCCGCCGGCAGAGACAGCAGCGCTTACGCCGCGCCGTCCTCGTTTAGCCACCGCGTTGTTTGCGAGGGAGAGAGAGAGGAGACGCCGCGGCCTGACAGACGGAGGCAGTCGTTTCCTCTCGCCGTCACGGCCGTGTGAAGCGGCGATGACAGGCCCAGTGTTAGCGCGCAACCCGCTTATTGCAGGAGCGTTATTCACAAGAACAAACCAAGCCTACAGCCAGGCACTGCTGGGAATGCCTACCTTGGCAGCTGAGTTAACCCAGTATACCAGAGTATTGACAGGGACCAATGAAATATGTTTTTCTTTGTTTTGATTTTTCAAATCAGTTTCAATATCCCCAAAGGCCTAGCCGCGTGTTCAACGTAGCGTGTTTTAGTCGCTAGCTACTGCTGCCCTGGAATTAATGTAGGCTCACGGCACTTTATTACATGGAATCATCTTTGTGGTTTGCCCTTAACATTACTCCAGCAGAGCATGGGGACCAGTAGTGAAAGATCCATTTTTACAGCCTGCTGATGGTTCTGAAAATAAGGCCTGGTTCTTTGATCAAAGGTACAACGGCAGTGCTCTCTGAGCTTCCTGATTTGGCAGTTCAAAAGGCCGGTTCCATGATCCACCACCCTGTGTTGGCGACTGCCGCCACGGCGGGTCTGCGTGTTTCCCCGAGATGTGATCCTCCTCATACACGGATCTACAAAGAGAGGGCGGGGATGAAGGGCACTTCTAAGGTGGCCCACCAGGACGTGCGGTTTCAGGTGGTGTGCTCTCACAACACTCTGTACTCGCCGTCACTGTCGCGTGTCGGGCTGACTGGTCCGATTCTTGTCTCACACCGACTCTTTGATCAGAGATGCCGCCGTCTTCTCTTCTCTAAACATCTTTGGCCACCGGCCCTACATTTTCCCACCTTGTCATTTATTAGTGAATCCCCCACCCTCTGGAAAGTCAAACAAGCAGCCAGCAGTTTTGGTTCAGGAAGCAGGAGGTCCAGGCTCATATGAAGGTCCCAACGGGCCTCGTTTTTCTGACACCTGTCTGGTCTCGCAGAGCAGCTGCTCCTCTTTCACATTCATTTGGCTAAGCCCTCCCACGGCACCGGCGTTGCCGTGTTTGCTTTGGAAGCCTCCTGTCGCTGCGCACGACATCTTCTCGCGTGTCTATCGATTCTGTCACTGAAACGAGCCTCATTTGCAGTCTCCTTCGCTTTGGCGTAACTTTGACGAGCGGAGCAGCTTGAACGGCACCCTAATCTCCCATAATCCTCCAGCAGACTTCCCTGTTGCGCCGTAAGATTTCTGTGGAATATGGCAAGTTGATGGACCAGAAGAAATGTAAGATTCAGACAGTGCTGGAGGACAGGCATCTCTCTTCCTTGAAACCTGGACAAACTGTGACCAACACGTCACTTGCCAGCAATAAATTGAGGTTCTTGAGTACGGCAGATGTCCCAAAGCCACCCAGACTTGGTTTGGTACTAATATTGAGGACAGATTGATATTTACAGCAGAGGATTCAAGATGGGGCAGGGGAGTCTCACATAGATAAGACATGAGACTGCGGTGATCTACCTGTCTTTCACACCGCCCTAAAAGATATACAAATCTGCAGAAGGAAAAGGGCAGAAATACATAAAGTGCCTTTGTTCCCTGACCTGAGACCACCCGTCTCAGCATCCAACATTCTCTAAAGGAAAAGATATCTGCAACTTCCTCCTCTCCCAGCCCCTCCCCCCTCCCCCACAGGGCCACAGCCTCTTGTTCCACTGGAAGTTCCCCGGATGGTTTCCAGATGTCCACCCAAAAACCGGATCGAGGCTAGCCACCGTCCCCAGCCTTTGTCCCAGGAGGTCAGTTCTGGCGACCCCCCCAGAGCTCCCCAATTGTCCCCCGCACCGGTGAGCTGCGAGGTTGTGTGTGCGGGGGGGGGGTGGGGGAGCAGTGTCGAAAGAGGGTGCGTAAGTGGCAGAGAGTGATAAGGAACTGTTCCCATCAGATAATCTAAAATGTCACCGCACATGAGTGTCCCATGACTGGCGTTGTCTGGGACAAAAAGGGATCTTGGCCAAAGTACCGTATCTAGACCTGGATTTTCTTGGGCCCTCGCTGTTGCACAAAGGACCCATTCATAAGCCCATTCTCTCCGCCTCGCATAAGTTAGTCCTCTTTCTCTTTGTCGGCTTTGAACCGAGACACCCAGGAGCGGCGAGTGCCTCCATCACATCTGAAAGGCATCCTTCCACTGCCCTAGCCATCAGCGCCTCGCTCCTGCCGTCACTCACCGGAAAACCCCTCCCCACGGGTTGTGCCAGAGGTCCTCAGGCTCTGAAATTAACCCCTGAAACCTGCGCTTATTTGTTAAACTTAGCGATAGCTCGACTGCGGCCAAACTGGATTTTGTTCCTGCGATCGTTATTAGGGGCATCAGTACCTGTCTATCTAAACTCCTTGTTGCCAAGCCTCGAAGCTCTGTACATGCCAAGTCTGGATAAGGGCATCTACTAGGAAAATAAATCAGAAGAAGAGGGGCATTTTATTTATTCTTTCTTAAGCTTCCATGTAAAAAAAATTTTAGCAAATCAGATTTTCCCTTTAATCAGTATCCCGGGCAAAATATTGAGCCGCTTTCAATTCGCAGATGTCAGTCCACTTACGTCAGCACACTGCAGCGTGAACTATCATTAATTAAACCCCTTATACAGCTTTACAGAATAAAGCAGAGCTCTTTGTCAATATGCTTTCTTACATTGCAGGCCGCCTTTCGTCCGTTCCCTATTGAGCGTTTGTCAATTAAGAGCCTCTAGTACCCGACGGGCAAGAAAAGGAGGAGAGAGGCGGTAAAGAATTAAATGGTTCCTTGCTTCTCACAAGGGAAATACATAAACACACACACACACACACCGACACACACCACACACACACGAGCAAAGGTCCGTTTTTGAGGGTAATCTTTGAGATTTTAAAAGCAGGATTTTGTCTCCTCGCAGTGACTTCTGCAAATCCTCTTTTGGGTGAGCGTGACAGCCATTAGTCAGGAGCCTGACAGTAATCCCTCAGTTTCTCCTCTAATAAAGGCAAGGAGGCATGGAGGTTTCCAGTTCCGGTTCTTGAGTGAGGGGGAAGCACTGAACCCAGGACCTTCTTCCCTCTGGTGTAGCACCCAGTACCTTCTTCCCTCGGGTGTAGCACCCAGGACCTTCTTCCCTCGGGTGTAGCACCCAGGACCATCTTCCCTCTGGTGTAGCACCCAGGACCTTCTTCCCTCTGGTGTAGCACCCAGGACCTTCTTCCCTCGGGTGTAGCACCCAGGACCATCTTCCCTCTGGTGTAGCACCCAGGACCTTCTTCCCTCTGGTGTAGCACCCAGGACCTTCTTCCCTCGGGTGTAGCACCCAGGACCTTCTTCCCTCGGGTGTAGCACCCAGGACCTTCTTCCCTCGGGTGTGGCACCCAGGACCTTCTTCCCTCGGGTGTAGCACCCAGGACCATCTTCCCTCGGGTGTAGCACCAAGGACCTTCTTCCCTCTGGTGTAGCACCCAGGACCTAGAAAGTAGCTTCTTCCCTCTTTATCCAGATCGCTCCTGTCACAAACTTCACCCTGGTCTCCTTGGTGCCCGCTCCTCAGCCTCCTTCCTCTCGCTCTGGGTTTCCGTGCTGAGTTTCTCTGCATTTTATTTACTTTTTTCTTTCTTTCCATCAGCTACATATTAGCTATGGTTTGTTCTCATTCGAAGTGAGCATCTACAAAAGGCGCTTCCCCGGTAAGATTGCACAGCACACCGTGCTACACATTTAAAGAAAACCGCGGGAAGGGCAGTATTGAGAGTAAGGATGACACATGGTGGAAACGGGAAACAACAGCAGCCTCGAGGGCAGTGGCAGAGTGACCCCGGGTGTCCCTGGCCCTGGGGATCCGAGGGCAAATCGGATAGCGAATGCAGGCCCCCGCCGCCAACGCATCCAGTCGCAGCTGCCTGGCATTTGCACCTCCACTGTAATCTGCATTTTATTAAATGCGCAGAAAAGTGCGGAGCTAAATACACCCGGGGTTTCCCCTGGTGTCTCCTGAATAAGGGCCCGCATCAACCAGAGCATGAATATTCACGAGCCCTGGTAAGTGCCACGGCAGCGCTCAGTTATTTATGAAGGCTTCTGCGGTAACAGAAGAAAAAAAACGCCGTCCCAGTGCAGAGGAATATTAATGGTGCCAGTTAAGGGATGAGGTCCACAATCAGCAATTATCACTCGGCTCGTGAGCGTGCCGGGTCCCGTGGTTCAAGGGCTGTCCAAGTGTTGTCTTACTTGGAAGCATATTTTTAGAGGGGAAGATTTCACATAAAGTATGTCAAGACTTTTACTAACTGCATGCACAAGGCCCTCGGGGTGGGGGGGGGGGGGGTGCTTGTTTTCCACTAACGGAATAAATTTCAATGAGACAAAATGGATAAACAAATAAGGAAATGCAGCCTGTTTGACTCTTGACGGTTTCCAGCAGCTCACAACAACCTCGCCCTGTTGGCCACACCCCTGCTGCAAGCTCCTCCCCTCTGTGCCCGCTGTCACGACATTAGGGACCGCCCATGCAAAGATATAGAGCCTTTCCAGAGCCCTTGGGTCTAGCGTCTCGAAGTTAACATTGGAGTCTGTTTTCTAATAAAGGACAGTGCATTTGAACTAACCCAAATGCACAGGACACATTTATCATCAATAGCTCGATTTGTTTTCCGCTTAATGTATTTATAGATAGAACGAGTTGGTCGAATTGGTCCGACCCGTTTTCATTAGTCAGACCCAGCGAAACAATGGAGGTGAGGAGTCACGTTGCATTGCTCTTATCAGCCAATTGGTCCATTGGAAGTAGGGCTGAGAGCAACCACTGTGGCCAGTGAAAACCTTCAGGATGAACTAAGAGCTGTTCATTTGATTCCAAAGATAGCTGTTCAGAAACCAGCAGCAGTCCATGAAGAGAATCCACGCGCACTTAATCAAGACTGGGTTTAGGGACAGTTCCCTTAAAACGGCCTCATTTCCCTCAGTTCTAAATGCACCTGGAGAAGGCGTCGATGCTAACTTGTCCTCCAGAAGCATCTGGAGAACAAGGTCAAAGTTTGTCACCCTGCTGGGCAGATGACTGGCTGGATGTGCTGGTTCCTCCTGCTATGTGGGGCCTGCTGGTGCCAGGGCGTTGCTAGAGCCCCTTCCCTACGGGCAGCGCCACCAGTCCCGGAAAGGTTGGGCATTTAAAGGGAGGTCAGGCCGTTCAAGGCCATTCAAGGCTTCCAACGTGAGGCCAGTCCCCTGTTTCGGCAAGACCTGATCCCTTGCAGCTTGAGCGCCTCCAGCAGCCCGCAGGTCGACAGCTTCTCTCCGGGCCGAGGCGCTTGGAAAGCCCTTCAAACAGCAGGCTGGTGGGCGTAGCAAGTTCAGAGCTGGGCGCAGGAAGAAAGGAAACGGCTGGACCGGTCCGGGGCCCAAGGAAACAGCTCACACACTCTCGCAACTGATAAGCACGGAACACAGGGGAACGACACGGCGGAACTTGTTTAGAAGACTAAACTTTTCAGGAAGCAACTGTTTGGCTCCTTGCTGTAGTTGTACCTGTCTCGAGAGCATTTTGTTTTCCCCTAACAGACTCCACAAACAGAAATGTTCCGGCTGCCTTGTGTTCTCGTCTAACAAAGCCGAGGGGAACACAGTGCAATCCCAAGAAGCGCCAAACATTCCAGCATCAACATGTGCCGGTAGAGAAACCATCGTATGCGGACCAAGGGAAACCTTTAAACGTATCGGAGAAATCTCCCCTTATAGTTTCCTGCGTGGATGTGGCGGAGCAGAGGAAACGCGTATCTGTAGACATTTACTTTCAATCAGGTAGGAATCTCTTTGGGTTGCCACTACGGAGACCCTTGTCAATCACGAGCGGAGAAAAGCTGAAGAACCCTGACAGTCTTTGATCGTTAGCCTTTAATAAACTCCACAGCATCGGCCTCACATCCAGGCAGAGAGAAAGCTACCCATTGACAGGTGCTGCTGCAGGACAACCGATAGATTTAAACAGTTTGCTTCTCTGTGTGCCCTGTGCTGGGCGCACAGTCAGGTGACCTGATGGTTAAGGTACTGGACGGTGGGTTGTATGTTCAAATCCCCTGCAACTGTACCCTTAAGGAAGGTATTTCAGTCAATAAATAATTGTAATCTTGGGTAATATTTATAATGGCAAGCTGTTCCGAGTCGCTCCCAATAAAGGCATCAGCTAAGTAAATAAATGAAGTGAGGGAATTGAGAAGACAAGGTCATTGGCCACCCCAGCAGTAAGCGTGACCACATCTGTAACCTGCATTTGGCGGGTGGTCACCTGCATGCAGACACTCCGAGAAAGACGCCCCCGCTGCCTCCCTCACATACTCCGGTGGCCGTCTCCGGCCGAGGCGCCGTTGCCATGGAAAAATCCGGAAAATGGGGCAGATAGCAGCTCCGACAAGCGAGCCGAGACGTCGAGGGTCTGAGGGGAAGCGGCGGAAGGTGTCAGGGGCGGTCCCTGTCAAGATGTTGAGCTTGTTTGATGTGCGAAAAGGAAACAGAAGGAAGGAAGGGGAAGTTTGAAAAATAAAACAAGAAGGAGGGAGAAACTAATATGCCATTGGCTGAACATTTTCTCCCACGCGGCGGGAGCAGCCACTTGGGATTCAGGATTACCTGAGGAAGATCTGGCAAAATCCAAACATCTGGTCCAGCCTCTGCTTCTTTGTGTTAACAGTATCTCCAGTTTGCTTTGTGTTAACAGTGTCACCTGGCCGCTTTGTGTTGACAGTATCTCCAGTTTGCTTTGTATTAAGTGTCACCTGCCTGCTTTGTGTTAACAGTGTCACCTGCCTGCTTTGTGCTAACAGTATCTCCAGTTTGCTTTGTATTAAGTGTCACCTGTCCGCTTTGTGTTGACAGTATCTCCAGTTTGCTTTGTATTAAGTGTCACCTGCCTGCTTTGTGTTAACAGTGTCACCTGCCTGCTTTGTGCTAACAGTATCTCCAGTTTGCTTTGTATTAAGTGTCACCTGTCCGCTTTGTGTTGACAGTATCTCCAGTTTGCTTTGTGTTAACAGTGTCACCTGTCCGCTTTGCGTTGACAGTATCTCCTGTTGGCTTTGTGTTAACAGTGTCACCTGTCTGCTTTGCGTTGACAGTATCTCCTGTTGGCTTTGTGTTAACAGTGTCAACTGCCCGCTTTGTGGTAACGGCGTCTCAAGCCTGCTTTGACTTAACAGCATTGTTTACCTGCTTTGTGTTGACAGCATCTCCCGTCTGCATTGTGCAAACAACGGCCCCTGCTGGTCTAAACGCCAAGCAAACCACTAGCCATAGCTGCACCATCAAAATTGACCTTGCAGGTCATGAACGAACCGTAATTAAAGTTAGTACAGAATCAACAGACTCTTAATCATCTTTCAGAGCTCAGACCAGGCGAAAAGGAAAATATTTTCCTAGCAAGCCTGCCTTTTTAAGGCAGGTACGCCTATTCCACAAATCAAATTTTAATAAACGTATACCTCTCCCCTCCTCAAAATAAATGGCATCATAAGGTCGCCTGCTTAAATTAATTTTCTGAGGATATTTATCTAGTTTTTGGAGGTCACTATAATATCATGGCCACACGTTTTTATAAAACCAGAAGATATAAAGCTGCAAAGACAAAGATATGGATGAATAGATAGCTCATTAAAACCAGCAGGAAGCTCAGCTACCAATACCAGGAAATGAATGGAAATAAACTGATGAAGTGTATCTGAACAGGAGTCTCGATAGGCTGTTTGAAAATTGAGGGTTAAGTTGTTGGAGCTGGTGCTCACTGCTCCGATAAAGTTTCTTTTCAGACTAAAGCAGAAGGGTTTAAACATTGCCGGGCCTACTCAAACTTTTAACAGTGCAAGCACACCGCAAAGAATAGGATTAGATTAGTTGGGAGCATCATTGCATTGCTTGCTTCTTCCATTCCTGTTTAAAAACTTTATTTATTCTATCAATTTATTTTCTATGTTTATTTTCTTTTATTTTTAAATGAGCGGGAAAAATACGCCAAAAATTACAATACTGTAAATTTCCCAAAAACAGAGTAAGCCTGTTCGAACCTGTAAAATAATGGCTTGTACAGTTTCCATTTTTCAATGGAAAGCAGGGGTGGGGGGGTCACAAACAGCCAGGACCTCATTATGCACCTGGGTATGGTCGGGTTGATTGTACCACACTCAGGAGATAGCTAAAGAAGTTTAAGATTGAAAAAGTCTGTTGACGTAATTGAGCTTTTTGAAGTTTTATCGTTTCAAAGTTTGAAAGGTCTGGTCTATGCACCAAAAGAGCAATTTTTCTTTGTAATGACTATTTTCAATGAGTTTTGTTATTATACGTAATCAAAGGTGTATGTTAATCCTCAGCTTCCCTTTGCCTGGCTGCTCCTGAACCAGGCACGCCCCGGCATGCCACAGTCAACCAACTACAATTGAAAAAAAATGTCATTCATACTTTCAACAAATTTTGGAGCATTTAAGCACACGACTAAACAACAATAACATCCTCAGTCAAATGATTTGACTGTGCAGCATATCATACAGACTTGACACCAAACATCATCTGTTTAAGGGTCTTTTTTGGTCCAAAGCTTGGTTGTCCGTTTCTGTCATTGTTGACCAAAGTGTGGATTGTGGGTAAATACACTGCGTAGTCAGCGGCGAGTGAAAAATAATTTTAAAAGTTCTCCACAGCTCTCCACAGTCGTAGGCTGACAGACAGAGAAGGGCCAAGTGACAAACTGGCCAGCGTGCATCTCTGGCCGTTCAACGCCATCCACTCCCGCCAATTCAGTTTCTCCTCCCCTCTCACCTGACGCCCCTCCCCTCTCTCCGACCAAGAAAAGGGAGTGACAGTCAGATCTTACATACACCGCTCCAGCGCACAGAAGAAAGCCACAAATCCACAAATCCTCCACTCCTCCCACCTCCCCGCAAAATTTCCAGCTGTTACACAAGCTATGTTGCCCCCCGGGGGAGACGTGGAAGGGCAGGAGGAATGTCTTCCCTCACTGGGGGCAGAGGAGGCCACAGGCCCGTTGTCACATCTGGGACCACGGTGGAGTGAAGAAGGGTGCTCTGGGGGCAGGAGCCAACAGGGGCTGTGTGGCCCCCTGCAAAGGGCACTGCAGAAGCTGGACTGGAAGCCCCTCGGAGATGCTGGAAAACACAGCACAAGACACAGATATTCCTTCCCGTTTCCCTCATTTTACCCTACAAGTTGCAACTTCCTCGGTATCAGAGGTTTAGAGGAAAAGGGACTAAAAACTAAAGAACTGTCTGGGTTGCACTGAACAGTTGCAAACAGGCAGCGATATTAATCGCCCACATTGAACTGATGCTTGAGAGCCATCGACCAACGGTACATTAGCGCCGCGAGTGTTAACATCGCTTCAGCAACAGATTAGATTTTTTTCCACTGGAGCGCGTGCTCCTGTCCCACCCCCCCATAAGAAGCTTCAGCAGCCACTAATAGAGGGAGCAGAGGGTGAGAAAACACATGGGATATAGTGTCAGCAGTGTTATTAGGAGTGTTGAATAGATTTCATTTGAATTGTCAGTGGCAGCGGCTACTTTCTTCTACTGGTCTTTGACACAGCTGATGAAAAGCTGGTCAAGTCCATCCTGTGGACAAAACAGCTGTGAAATATGTGGTTTATCGACTTGTTGGTTTTATTACATTCAAAAGTCCACGGTTAGGTAATGGTGTCAACTGTTAAAAAAAAGAAAGCAAATCTGGTGATGTTTATTTTAAGCAAACACAATAAGCCTCCACCCAACCACGATTAAGTAACACATCATCCCTCCATGTTTATCACGGACTCCAAAGCCACAAACTCTGCTACAGTACATTCATTCGTGTTTTGAACATCGGCATGGAAACAAAGAATTTGGAGCAAGGACAACAAGGAGACACAATGATGCTGGCATCCCTCCAGTCAATTGGGCAGATGACCAAGACCAAGATTCATTTGAATGAGCATTGATTCTATAAATAAAAATAAAATAAAAATAACAATCATGTGTTTTCCTTCAGCAATGCAGAGCTACTGACTTCTTAGATGTTTGGGGGTCAATTTTGGCGCATGAACATGACGCATAGCTTCTCAGGTCTGCAATCTGGTGTGACTCACTCTCTCCGTCATCAGGGTCCCTTCCCCTACGGGAACAGGCCAGTTTTGGGTCTCAAAGAGGACGCTTGAAGGAGCCTGTGGATGGTGTTCACGTGGTAATTAACTTTGAAAATGGGGATGGGTGCAGCCCGCTACGGCGGAACGGGCTTGGAGGTGACTCGTGCAGCGATCCCCCAGGTTTAATGTCATTTCACCACATCACGCGGTGCCTCAGAAAAACCAATAGAGACATGCTGCACTACAACGCAGTTAGGTTAGCAGGGAAACTGGAGTGGGGGAAAAAGACTCACACCGTGCCCTATCTAGGGTGACCAACTGTCTCTGTCCCTGTCTCTCAAATGTTTCCAAACCCTAACCTTACTTGGTCCAATCTATGGTGACCAAACTCTAACCCCACACCAGGTCATACACAAAAGCAGCTCCTGGCTGGATTCATTGCCATTCTGAAGACAACAGAGGAAACGGTTGGATGTCCGGAGACTTCTGCGAGATTACACGGCATTATTCTTTCTGTGAGGATAAAGACAAAGAGAGAGAAACACAGCCGTGAGGCGTGGGGTGACTTTTTGCACGCATCTGCTGGCTAAGAGGATCACAGGTTCACAGCACTGGAACAGAAGGGGAAACCAGGGAAATAAGACATGCATGAGGCTGGGGGTTGATACAAGCTGTAAACCGCCGTACGGGCTACCTGCAGGGAGGCTAACGTCGCTAAGATTTCAGCTAAGGGTTTTAATGGCGTCGTAATGAGCAAATCGAGCATCCTAGATGTGCTTCCGTGTAAAACGAGACGACAGGGCCGGGCTATCATCAGCATAGAACGGTTCTCACTTGAACACAATCAGCAGCCCGTACCCGATGGGAAGAGGGCTACAGATTGAAAAAGGAGATGGACGGCTTCAAAACGCCACACAATCATGCATAAATAACAATAATGTGCGGGCCTGTTGACAGGCTTCTAGAAATGACCCTTCGCTCTCACTCAGCCGCCTCGGTTGAGGGATGCTGCATTGTCGGTCACGTTGCTCATCAAGGGCGTTTTCCTGAAACACAGCTCAACGCGTCAGAGCCTGACATGATCATTCTCACCATTGTGCGTAAATACCACAGATCAATCAGAACACAGACCACTATCCTTATACAGAAAATAATATTTGTAATTCCAAAATTAATTTTCTTTTTAAATGTAAGTGGTAAGTCTGAGACCCTGAAGGAAGTAGTCCCCAATGATACAGTTCTTTGAGAATCATTTGAAGATCACAGTCACCAGTAGTAGGGATAGATGTCATTCTGCTGGTTGTGTTCACAGCTGAAGCTGTGAATCCGGCGATTAATAGCGAAGCTGAGCGAAGCCTGTGTTCATTGATCTCAGACCCCTTTAGAGCCTGCAAGGAGTTGACTTCACACAGCAGGACCACTCAGGGTGGGCAGGTGGCTTGGGAACACTCCTACGGGTCGGTGTAGGCGTTCTGAGGAAGACAGGGACGGGGGCAGGTTCACAACACCCATGCGGAAATCAGCAGCCAAGCATCCTGCCTACACAAGGCAATACAAGTGATAACTGTCGGCCCCCTTCCACCCTGATATAAAAGGTGGGGCAGTATGTCCATGTTGGGATTCGAGTACAATAGATGCAGAGTACAATAGATGGATTCTCTGATGGAACCCCCCCCCCCAGCCCCCCATGGCAGGGTCCATTCCGGAACCTGTGAGATCTCCTGAGTAGAAAGGCAGCTGCACACTGGGTTCTGAATTCTGCGAGTAGAACTTAAACGCATTGCAGGACTGACTCGTGAATGTCCATGAGTACAGCCAGAGACCAGGACAATTAAAACAGTGGCCAGAGGTAACTCAGAAGTGTCGAGATTCACGTCCCAAGAGTGGCAATCCTGTTTCCTTGTGAAAAACATTTCCCTGAAAAGCTCCAGCTGTATAAATGGGTATGCAGTGTGCCCACCAGCCCCTCTACGAGCAGCCACCCCCCAGTTTCCCATCTTTACCTCACTGCTGATCTGGTCCAGGCCCATTCAGTGTCAGCCGCTTATCTGGGGAAGGCTACAGGGGGCCGTGGTGGCTAATCACAAAGGGGACAGACGGGAGATGGCGGAGAGCAGGCAGACATGCTCAGATCTTTGCTTTCTTTACCACCGGCTTAGCTCCTGTATGGTGAGCCTGTGGGGACCTCACCTGTGGCGAAGGTTTGCCGCATTGGCTGTGTTCACTCCTTGCTGCGCCGCGCTCGAGCCTCTGAACAGACTACGAGGCGAACCCAGCACAGTGAGATCAGGGCTACTGCGCTTCCCTCTTACAGTTCATCTATCAACTCGCCGGCAGGGGTTGTCACACCCCCCTCGAGCCTCCAAGCCAAGTCCCGGCCCCTAAGCATCGCATCCCTGGCACGTTGGTGCCAGCGCGGCCAATGACGCAGCTAGCGATGCAGAGAGCAGGTACAGGCATGACCGCAGGCGTCACGGGGGCTGGAGGGCTGGCAGGGCCACCTAAACAGTAAAGGCAACGCGGAGCAGAGACGGAAAGGGCTAAGCAACTGCAAACCACCGGAGGCAGCGCCGCGCCTTCAAAGCCCAGTTGCCCTCGCGCAGCAGTAGGTGACTTTTAAATGTGGCACGCGGCGTGAGGCTTATGCCTGGGGTTGCGCCTTCCTGCAGAGGCGCGTCCGGCAGGAAGCCCCTTTCAACCCCTTATCTCCATCTGCCACGCTCCCTTTCACATCGACAGCTCACCCAAGGCATCGGCGCCTGACAGTGGAAAACAGCTTCCTTCTCGCCCAAAAAGACTCACAAAATGGGTCACAGTGCAACTCCGCACGTTCTCCTCTCTCCTTTACAGTGACGATAATCTTCGGCACAAGGATCCGCCACGGTTGGCTCTCACGACTCATTAAAAAGGGCATCAGTTGAAAATATCGATGAGTGGGGGGAAATTCAATACTAGGCGACTAACGAACATTTTCGCGGCACTGTGTCGAAGAACGCAAAGGTTTCCACCATTATTGTAACATTAAAAAACAAAAAAAACAAACAGAAAGAGGAAGTTTAATATAAATGCTTTACAATCAGCCTCAATCCGCCTGCTGTCGATCAATCCTCGGTGTGCTGGAGCTCCGCCCCCATCTCTCCTGAGAAGGTCTCTTTGAGCGGGGCGCCACGGTCATCCTCATTTAAATTCCGTTTTAAGCTCCTCTTTGCTTTCCCCCACCCAGAGTCACACACACACATACACACACACACACACACACACAGACACACACACACACACATTTCTCACCCTGCTGCTAACAGGCGAGGCTTTGACAGGAGCCTAGGGCTTCTGGCTTGTGAGAAGCGTGCCTGCATTCTCCACAAACCGAGAGTCTGATCTCCGGCCTAAACAGGCTGCCCCTCAGTGAGGCTGGCACGCAGGGAATCGAGTGGGTGATGCGTTTCCTCCTGGCCTCGGGGTCTGAACCGTATCAGCCCGTCGCTGTCTGTCAGCCGCCTGCTCTGTTGTTCTGGGTATCTCCATGCTCCATCCTCTCCATTTTCCGGACCCCCCCCCCACAAAAACTCCTTTGCCTGCATTTCCCTCCACCCTCTCAAATAGCACTGGGCTGAGAAAAGTGTCCCACATTACCCTCTGTCACACTGTCCTTAATCCTAAGCCCTGTGCTCAGGTGTTAC
Organism: Hiodon alosoides; assembly: GCA_025775065.1. Taxonomy (NCBI): domain Eukaryota; kingdom Metazoa; phylum Chordata; class Actinopteri; order Hiodontiformes; family Hiodontidae; genus Hiodon; species Hiodon alosoides. The sequence goes on from JAOYSI010016685.1 coordinate 14,681, forward strand.
CTCTTCAGCAAAAAGCCTCAGCCAACAGGAAGACAGCTTGAGGAGGAGAGGACTAATATTCAAACCCCAGGACTTTCCAGCTGCTTTGCAGTTGGTGCAAACCCCAACGGCATTGGGCCGGGCCTGGATAGGCCTCACCGGCAGGACTTTTGGGCTACTTCAAAGTCAGTGCAAACACAAACGGCCCGGGCCTGGAAAGCCCACAACAGGCCTATAGAATGAGAATCAACTCAGGGGCAGGCCTCACCTCATCCCAGTGTCGAGAACCTAGCACTAGGGCGACTGGGCTGCTTCTCCCGGTCTGCTGCCGCCGTGGCAACCACCGCCTATTGTTAGAGACCCAAAGAGGGAAGGAAAAAAAAGCAATTGGTATAAATGATCTGTCGGCTCAGCGAACCCTTTCGGCAAGGGTGAGCCAGGGCCCGCTCGATACCAATTGATCGCGGGAGGCCAAGGCATTCGTCTTAATTCAGACTAATTAGGATGCCGGCTTTGCCCGTGCAGAATGCGGGTTCTGCTGGACTCCTTGAGGGTGACACAAACAAGCCTGTGTTTACAGAGAAAAATGAGCTCCGGGTTAAGGAAACCAGTTTAGGAAACAAAAGATGGGGATAAAAAAAACACTGGCACGTTAGTGTTGTTGCCAAGAAAACTCCCCTGGCTGCGCTGGTGGCCCACCAGGTTGGTTGTGAGCACTGCCCCTCCTTTACTCAAGGATGCTGACTCTCGATAAATCTTCCCCGAAAGCTTCGGGGGCAAAAAAAGATTTTTGTGTTTCCATTAAAGGAATTCGGTCCATTTTTCTCGAGCGGAATGAGTTTACAGGAAAAGTTAGTCGCCAAAATGATTCTGGAGTTTTGGCAAACAAGATTTGTGCTACAAGATCAGAAAAAAGAAACGTGTATAAATAACTGCACAATAGGAATGGTGCACACACTCCTTGAAAACATCACTGCAGATCACTGCTCTCACTAACACCAAGGCACACAGTTGGCACAGAGGAAGTGACATCACAGCACTCATGTTCTCTAACACAAACGGCTTTGAAGGCAGCTTCAGAGAAGGTAACAAGTTTGCCAGCGAAAACTGTGATTACGAGAGGCTTTACATAGACACGTAGCTTGCTCTCTCTGGGCACCTTAGGGGGTTAGAAATGATGTCATGGCAATGAGGGGTGGAAAAGTCACGACCGCAAACAAACAAAAAAATTGCATAGACGGCAGCACCTCCAACGAGTTGTGGTCGTTCAGATGTGCAAAGAGTGGCCAGTCCTGCCTGTAGCCCGACCCAGTAATTCACGTAAGACCCTCCCCTTCTGTCCAACCGAGCAGTACAGTAGCATCTTTAGCTCCTGGAAGGGTTCTTCAAGGCTGCGTAGTACACACTTTTAACACCTTTATTCCCTGGAAGGGCTCTTCAAGGCTGCATAATACACACTTTTAACACCTCCTTGAGGCTGTGCAGTATACCAGGGTTCCAGACAGTGTCAGCATTCTTAGTTCTCCGGGCCTGGGGTGAGGCGTTGAACTGAGCCCCCCCATTTCAAATCAAATTAGCCAATCAAACGGACATATACAGGCGTGCCGCGTAGCGCACCCTGACATGCAAACCACGAGTACCAGAGCGAATGACAAGCGGCGGCTGAAGGGTACAATTAAAAGCAAAGGAAGGAAGGAAATGTTAGCTGGTGTTTTGCTGATAGCTCGGTTGGAGTTATAATTACACAGAACAAAGCAGAATTCAAACGTTGGCGTTGTCGTGGGCTCTCATTTAGCCACCCTGGAAAGCTAACGAGGGATTCCCGCTGGTATCGCGTTTTGCCAGGAAGTGGGCATCTCTGCCCCCTGATTGGGGGAGGGAGCCGGCCAATGGCAGCTGATACAAGCAGCGTTTGTACGAAGCAGTGAGAAGGGACAATGGGCGGAACCCGAAGGACTGGGCGGGACCGGAGGCGGAGCATGTGGGAAGGAGAGTTCCATCATTTGTCTGGAAGAGTACCACAATTATACCACCTGCCCACGAAAAGAAGTCTGTTAGGAATCCGCTCAGACGTGTGCGCTGGGCACCAGCGAGAGTGAGAGCTAATGGAGAAACAAGGGCAGCACCCATTGTGAACCGTGGGGCTTTGCAGGGTTTTTTTCCCTTAGCACGGTGTTTTTGTTGCACCTGGAAACTCAAATGCTCCTGTACAGCCTAGCCTTTCAAAAGTGTGACATATTAAGGCCATTTGCCTTGAATTAGGGCGTCTGGTAAGCAAATAAACAATGTGATGTTTCTACAAAGTGGTAGATTATCATTACTGAGACTTTTATCAGTTTCCTACCAGTGTGGCATCAATATTTCTCCTGGGCTAGGACAAGACAAGCGAGTAAATGAATAGTGCATTTCATAGGCTCCAAGAGCCTAGGAAAGAGCCCTGGCTGTAAAATGTTACAGTCTTACACCAACCTACAGAGCTGGTTATCAACTGAAGTAATTCAGGTTATCCGCAAGGAGCATCCCTTCTCTGGGACTGGAAAGTAGAACCTTCTGGTTACCCTGGTTACCACCAATTTTCTTTCTCAGGACCACGCACACACAAACACACACACGCACTAGCACACAAACTGAACCTTTGAACCACTGGCATTTCATTGCGTTAGCATAACAAAAAAATACAAATAAAGCCCGTTATTTGAAACACGGCTTTCCTGACAATAAAGGCTTGCTTCGCTTGTAGTATTTCTGCATTGATTTATACACACTAAAGATTCCAATAGCATAAGCCAATAACATGTGTTGCACAAATAATTCTCATCATTGACATACAAGTAGTCAAAACTGAATTGTATTTAGAGTTTTCTTTAACAAGGGACCCTTGGAAGTCCCTGTAATGACAACAATAGCACCAAGCCTCTGCCTGGAGCACAAATGAAAGGACCTGGAGTTGATGGACACCCGTCTCTGCCTTTCGGTCTGGAACTGGGACAGCCATTTGTGACCCGCCTACTACAATGCGTATTGAGTGGGCTATTGAGTGGGCTATTGAGTGGTTGTGGTGGAATCATGGCACCCTTTGAAACGGCGCCTTTCATCTCCGGGCCAGCCGCTGGCTCTGACGGAGACCCCAGAGGGGCTGGGAAAGTGGCTGATCTGGCTTCCCACCGGCCCGGGTGGAGACGGGTCGGCGCTCATTGCCCGCTGCTATTTCGGTTTTTCTTCTGAGACCTTTGGCCGTCCGTCCAATGAGTGACTTCTGCTGCCTCCTGCATCATCAAGGCGTCTGCAATTTTGCGTCTGCAGCAGACCTCCATCACGCGCTGACCTTTGCAGCTTGTCAGCTCGGGAACTTTACAAATATTTGAATATGCAGATGACCTGACAGCAGTGTACCTCTTCTCTGACAGTTGCCCTCCGTGCACCCTTAAATCTGTCTCCCATTTTGGGTTGCGCTAACAGGCCTGTGTAACCGTGACGTCTAGGAGGGCAGGAGTGGTGCTGAATTTAACCTCCCGATGGGGAGCAACTCCTCCGGCACGTCTTGGGCAGGGGAACGGAGAAGGGGAGGCATCCGGAGGCCTACTGATGCGACATTTAGCTGCTAAGCAGACACTCATACCCGGAGTGACTAACTGTTGTATTATTCTTCTGTACACACAGCGGATCATTTAAGCTTAAATACTGTCTTTCTTAAGGTGCTTAGCCACAACAGCAGTGCCGCCCCCCCTGGGTATTCCTTCCCTCTGAAATCTGTACTTTTACCACCACAGCAGCTGCACTATCTAAATGCCTTCCGGTCTGTCTAGACATGGCCGCGCACCTGCTAGGGAGCTGCGGGTCCTGGCCCGAGCACTGGGCATGGCGCCACCTGGAAGGAGCCTGGCATCGCGCCACTCCTGGAGAAACACAAGAAAACCGCCAGGAAAACCCCACAGAGAGCGACAGGGAACTTCTGAAAAGCCCCCGAGCCTCTTGGAGACGCTGAGGAAAAAGCGCGGCCCATGCAGCCTTTGCGCTCAGTGTGATTTTAAAGCACTCATCCAGCTGGGCGTGCACTCGTCCCCTCGTTCACAGAGCAGGAATCCGGCTGGCGCTATGTAGGTTAAACGTCTCATCAAAGGGAGCAGGCGCAGGGTCTCTCCCACGGGACGGCTACGACTGTCCCGGCCCCCACTCCAGACTCCCGGCCGTAATCACATGCCTTAAAGATAATCCCTTAGTTAAAGTTTCAATGAACCTAATGCACTAGTTACTTAAAAAGGGTACCGGTGCCGGAGTGACTTAGCCCTTGTGTCTGCCTCCGACATCATCAACACCGCGCCTTTCCCATTAGCTTTTCTCTCTCAGGTAATCAGCTTTGGGAAGCTTTTTAAGAGGCTTTCGCGTGGCTCTTTGTGTTGCTTGGGCTGCGATCGTTGACAGGCATGACAAACCGCATTCAGAAGGGTGAGAGTGCCAGGAACAGAGCCGCCGGTAGCGCGATCGGCGAACGAGCCGGCGCTGAAGACAGCCGAGGCAGAGAAGATTTCGCAGCACCCCTCCCCTCCCCCCAAAATCTGAGATAAGGTGGTAATCCTACAGGATAAAGAGAGGTGTTCAGGGAGTAAGAAATCCGAGGCACCGGGAGAGAAATGAAACCTGCAGGCATCTGTTCCCCGGCACCACAAAACGACTTCCTGTTTGACCTTTAAACATCACTCCTTCCTGTGCTTTGGTGTTATCTTGGCATCGCTGGCAACAGTGTTGCTGATGAGCAGCAACTCAATATTCAGCCTGATCTGGTGGAACAAGGGAAAACAGCGTCTGCAAACAAATTGACAGGGTTTCTTTACGCCGCAAATTGACTGTTGCTAAAGTTTTTTCTTCCAAGGGCTGGTTGAGTGCCTGTCACTTTGAGCCAGCTGCAAGGAAGAAAGTTGACAATAGGAGACTACAGATGGAGTCCTGGGGGCTTTTTAGGGTGGGAAGGGGGGGGGGGGGGTTGGGTGGTGGAAGAGAAGCAGGAGGGGGGGATACCCAGCTCTCTCATCACCTCCTGGCTCTCGTCATTTCGCATCAGTCTGCAGCCCCTTGATAAACGCAGGACTCCAAACCCGCAGTTATGGAGCTCTGTGGAGAACGGCATTACATTCTGACCAAAGACCTCTTTGCCCAGGAGAGGAGTGAGACAGTGCCAGTCTGTCGTCACGTCAGCAATCGTGCATGCCCGCCGGCCTCTTTCTGCATCTCTTTCAGCGGTCATACACATACACATTCAATTAGTCACATGGAGCAAAAGACACACGCAAACACAAATGCCCTCCACACTCCCACTTGTTAAATACGCACACATAAAAAACGGCCACAGATGCATCCATACTTCTGTCCCAAACTCACTTCCACCTACAATACACAAGAGTGAAATAAGCACACACCAGACCACCTAATATCCAGGTGAAAAATCTCCCGTAAAAACCATTCCTAGCCAAGCAGCTCATCAGGGTCCAGGTTTTAGGTGTGCTGTTCTAAATTCACTCCTGATGTTTAAAGGTGAACATTATACACTCTCCTCTCAAACTTTCTCTCCTTACACACTCTCACCTCACGCACCCTCACCTCATGCACTCTCACCTCACGCACTCTCACCTCACACACCCTCACCTTACGCACCAGCTCCTCACGCAGTCTCACCTCACGCAGTCTCACCTCACACACCCTCACCTCACGCACCCGCCCCCACGCACTCTCACCTCACACACCCTCACGCACTCTCACCTCACGCACCCTCACCTCACGCACTCTCACCTCACACACCCCACCTCCAACACCCTCACCTCACACACTCTCAGCTCACACACCCCACCTCACGCACCCGCCCCTCACGCACCCTCACCTCACACACCCGCCCCTCACGCACTCTCACCTCACGCACCCGCCCCTCACGCACCCTCACCTCACACACCCCACCTCACGCACCCTCACCTCACACACCCCACCTCACGCACCCTCACCTCACGCACCCTCCCCTCACACACTCTCGCCTCAGTCTTTCCTCCCTCTCGTGTTAGTGGTCGATTTGACTTTGGCTTTTAGGAAGCAGGGACCGTGAGCCGCACGGCAGATCTGGCGGCTACAGTGCAGCGGCATCACACTTCATTAGCACACCGACCGCCGATGTGTGAAGCAGTTACAGGAGGAGGAGCGGACGTCCAGTTACCCACGCGAAGCCGGTGACAGAGGGCTGTGAGGGCCTGGCGCTCCGCACAGAAGCCTCCCGTAATGCTTTCTGACAGCTGGGAGGCATTGCTCTCGGCAGGGGAGATTCAAGCAGTGTCACGGCAGTGGCTCGCGGTTCCTTCAGACCCCGTCAAATAAACACCCCAAAAATCTCTTCACCCATATGAGGGTGCACAGAGTGGAGGCCTCCCATCAGCCACTTTAGGGAACTTTGTTATCAACGTGTTTTCTTTGATTTTGCCTAAAAATATTGCCTTGAGCAGGCAGAAATTATTATTTATCTTCATTTAAATCTTTCTCTATGACTTTACTCAGAAATTAATATTGTTATCTAAATTAATATTAATAATTAAAACGAAGTAATTTCGAATCTTTAAAAGCTTCGTTTATTAGAAGAGCGAACCTATATCGTATACTACCATCTAGTGGTTATAGTTGGAACAACTGATGCCTCAGAAGTCGGCAAATGAACGGTACACTTGGTCACAATAAAATGTTGACAGATAATAAAAACATCATATAAAGTCAGTGAAAATAAATAAATTTAGGAAAATAATGCAAATAAAATGGTCTGTCCTGTAAAACCGAGGTATGATATATTTTGAAAATATTTTCCTATTTATGACATTAAAAAATTTAACTATCTACGACACTAAAAATGCATAGGTTGTTAACAAGATATCAATAAACAATACATTTGTAATCTAATTTCTGAAAGGCTTAGGAATAGTAGCAAAAACTGAAAATGTTCAACATAGTAACAGAAATTTCAAGTATTTTGTTGATTAATTTGCAACTCCTTTTAATTTGTAATTGTGTCTTAAAGTTTTCCACGACATAAGGAGTTTGTCCAAAGGTTAAAGCATTCAGAAGGTGCCTTTTTCGTCATGGGGGAAACATGGGGATTTATCATAAGGTTTTCAAATACCGTGGCATGAAAAAGGAATTAATTTACACTGAGCCCTTATGCAAGCGCAAATCGTATATCCCACAATACAGGACAGGATGAGTGCAGTTTCTCCAGGGGAAACTGGTTATTTATAAAGTGGACTATTTTTTAAGGGGGAAAAAAATAGATCACATCACCCCCAGTCCTTGCTTGTCTTCACTGCCTCCCCATTAAAAAAGCGTTTTTCACAAAACAATAAATAGTTTGTACCGTCATACCTGTCAGAACTCATTACACCTTATAACCCCATATGTCCCCTGACCTCAAGAAACTTGCGACATCAGCCTCCCCAAAATCTCTGAAGATAATATAAACGTCAGAGCCGGTAATTGTTTCATCTCCGAGCTTTGGAATGGCTTGGTCTCAATTATTCCAGTGTGCATGTAAGACTGAAATAGCACTGCTTGGAGAAGGCATGATTTGTAGAGATGACAGGGTGTTCGTGGTTGTAGTGGATGTGTGTGGGAACGTCTACAGTTGAAATGAAAGATTGACAGGCCTGTGAAAATAAAGTCCTAAACTACTTTTGTTTAAAACTACACTCAATATAACCTAACCATAAACCCTAACCCTTGGTGTCAACTTGACCTTTACAGCCTTGTATAAAACACCTAACTAGTGTAATTTTTAACCTTGCCATTTTCAAAAAATATGAGTCTGTTTTTATACCAAAAATGTCAGAGTGAGCCATGGGTTCCTTTTTTGTTCATCCAGGGCACGACTTGGCATTTTTAGAATAAACCTGCTTTGTCATTCACCCCCATTCTCTCTCCCCTACGTGTGCCTCTGCCTGGAGGCCCGGCCCTGATTTTTCCTCAAAGGCAAGGGCGGGCGAGCGATCCCAATCCCAATCCCCACAGAGTATACTGGGTTTTTGTTCCAATACAACACTCAAATCATTCTGCACATCTCTGTACTGCCGGAGACAGCCTGGTTTTAAATTTAGAGGCAATAAAACATTAGGGGTAAAAGTGTGGAACTGAAGAAAAACTCATAGGTGACTTAATCTAGGTCTCAGTGGCAGCAGCTGTGGGTTGCCTAACCCCACTGCATGGTTCCAATAAAACACATCCTGGTGATTGTGAACAACCCTGGAGTTAGGAACCGTGCTACCACTTGACAATATTTTTTTCACACAAAAATGTGGCCCATACTATACTTATACGTTTAGTACATTCAAATCCAATCTCAAGTGAACTATTTTAGTAGTAGAGAACTGCAACATTCAAAAAAGGTTTATTAACTAGTCGATATATTTCAATATCCAATTTTATCCGAGTTTCCTAAGCAATAAATTCATTTTCACTTACGTCTGTAGTCTACATTCTTCGACTGGTTTATATATTTGCATGCGTATTATGGCAATAATAATACAGGCAATTTGAGCGGACAGCCGCAGTGTGTCCTAGGACCCTGAAGGGCCAAGATGGCTGCGTCCGAAGAAGTCGCCGGGGAGTTTGAAAACTGGCTTAATTGTCGGCTAGACTCCCTGGAAGTTGACAGGGATGTTTATGGAGTTTACATCCTTGGTGTTCTTAAGGAGGAAGAGAGTGAGGACGAGAAGATGGATGCTCTGCAGGGTATTCTATCCGCGTTTCTGGTAAGTTGTTCCCGGACTTTCCTTACTAGTTGGGAGGCAAAGGGAATGCAGTCATTCACATTGATTAAGTTGATGGTGACCGGTAGCCTTGGGAGCGGTCATGCTGAAGTTATTGATGTACAAAGCTAGTCCGACGTGAAACCGCGATTTTAACGTTTAGGTCTTAGTAAAAGCCGTGTTAGTTAAATGTAGTCAACCAACCACGTTTCTAGTTTATCATGAGTCGTTAATAATATCTGCACGCTAGCGTCATTATGTCGATGCAGCTAGCTAACGTTCTTTATGCTCTTGCTGGTATTGACAGAAAACGTTGCGCCTAGTTAAAACCCCAGTTAATTGAATAAAATAAGTTTGTGGTGCGATTCGTTTAGTTGTTTGTGAACTGTGAGAATTCATCATACTAAACGCGAATAGTGTCTCAGTCGGTTTGTGATTAATAAATTATTAAATCACTGACTGTGCCATGAAAGTAACAGTATATAAGATGCAACCTGAAAGTAGTTTGTTACATTACTTATTAAATATGAGATTTTATTTAGGTTTATGAACCGCAAACTCTTTGGACGAAATTTGAGCAGGACGGCCCACGAGTCTTAAGATAGTCCGCTCAGCATCTATTATTAGCCTGTGGTCCTAGCAGAACTATAGACATTCAATAATTTACATAGTAGATTATCTACAAAGCATTAATTTCCAGAACTACCGAAAACTTACCTCCTCCTGAAACAATGTTTCTTCTTGAATATGTATTTTTAAGGATGAGGATGCACTGGAAGACATTTGCAAAGAAATCATTAAACAATGGAGAGACAGTTGTACTTCATCAGCTGCCAAGAACGGCCAAACAGATGGTAAAAATATAAATATTTCTTATGTTTAATTGTTTCACAGTCTCTTAGACAGCTACTTGTGAGAAATTACATATACAACACTAACTGCATGCAAAAGCTTGAAAAAAAAGGGGTTATTCAACAAATTTAGTGGCAGGAGAAACTAAAGACATTCATCAAAGTATTACCAAAACACCTAACTATTTAATGCACCAAAGCATAGTGGCTTATGAGTATGTGTTTTAAGGCCGCAATCATGAGTCCCATAAAGCCCGTAATTCCAAACATGAGTGGCATTGAGATTTATTTTGAGTGAGGACCCGGTGATGGTGACAATCCCTTGGGTGGTGAGTTCCAGTTTACACGGGGGAAGCAGGTCGGACTTTGAGAGGGCATGTGCTGATTTGATTTTGTGTCCGTTTGTGTGCAGATGAGGTGCAGGCCATTGCCAACATGATTGAGAAACAGGCCCAGATCGTGGTGAAACAGAAAGAGGTATCCAGCGTGGAGAAGCAGAGGAAAGAGGCCTTACTTGCACAGTACGCTCACATCACCGACGACGAAGAATATCCTTTGACTTATAACCTTTGGTTTCTCTTGTGATCTTATTTCTTCCATTGAAATGCATTGGAATTAATTTATCACAATGCATTCTCAACTTTATCTCTACTTTTTATGCAGTTATCAGCACATTTCCTTTAGACCTGCTGGCATGCAGTTCCACATCTGACTTTGTCAAAAAGTCAGTCCTCAAGGCGTGGTGAGGAAATACTGTTTCAAATATTTATTTGTCAATAGTTTAAATTTTATTTGCCATCAAACCCTTCCTTGACTCTTACACTGAAGGCCCAGAGGAGGAGCAAATCGGAGCTGCCTGTACATTTAACAGTGAAAAGTGTATCCTTCTCTATTTGTCTAGCCTCCATGCTATGACAAAAACCCAAAGCACAGAGTGACAAGGGTGTTGGATAAAGTTAGTAAAGTGGCGATGTAATCTCTGCTGGGCCTTCTGCGTGACGTGTCCGCCCATTTCGAAAGTGGTGTGCCCTTTACACGACCGCTCAGCCCTGTTCAAGAACACCAACGTGGAGGACGTGCTGAGTAAGAAGAAGGTGGAGAGGGAGCAGGCGCGCGTGGATGCGCAGAAGAAGAAGGAACAGGACAGGATGCAGCGCGAGAAAGACAAACTGGCCAAGCAGGAGAGAAAGGACAAGGAGAAGAAACGTACTCAGAAAGGCGAACGTAAAAGATAAAACTCCAGGCGTAATGTTTCTTTTCAGGACATTAAGTTGTATTTGTTTTTTTTAAATTCCATCTAATTTTGAAGACATTGTTATAAGTTTATATTAACCTATAAACTTTTTTTCTAGAACTACTGGTTTTCTGGATGAACTATTGGAAATGAGCTCGTCCTGCTAGCCAATCATGCTATGTATAGCAAGCTGTCTTGCTAACGCTGTGATTTGTTCTCTGGAGCAAGGTAACTACTAAATTATATTCAAATTCAACCGGCAGCAAAGAAGTAATCTCACAAAGTTTTTCTGTTCTACAAAAAGTTAAATGTGTTTTGGATGGTACTACTACCCTAGAAAGACTAAAAATGAAATGAGCTCATTCCTCTTTGGTTTATTAGAGTTGGTCAAAGGTGAAGCGAGAATATTCTTAGTGGTCATACAAGTATGAATTTTGCTGCCAATTTTAGCTGAATTGTACTATGCACAGCTTTACTGTAACTCTAAGGATAGGAGTGTACATAACAGCTGGCTAGGAAATTAACCACTGGTTAGTTACATTTTCTGGGTGAGTTTTATTGTTTCAGAGCACTGAGAAAAAGTAAATCTGCATGATGCATTCATTGTCAGCTTTCCATCAATCGGAAACGGCGCAAAATCACCAGCACTCACTGAAGACCAAGATTTTACTTCATGAAAAAGTGTAAAATTAGCTATGCTGTACCCTTCCTCCCCCACGTAATGTCCTGACTGGATTAGTATAAATTGGTGTAAAATTTGGAGTATTTTAAAACTACCAGTCCCAAAATCCCACAAATGCTTACTAATGGGAAGGTGATGATAAACCAGAAAACGTGGCGTGATATGATTTTTGTGGCCAGCTCAATGAAATTTTATTATGTTTTTCAGCAGCTGTTCAAAACCATTCTAAATTAATTTGACTACAAAATGTGTGTATATCATCTTGATGTTGTTTACAGAAACATTATACATACTAGGGAACTGTTTTGGACTGGGGTGTTCACGGACATCAGATTCCTTGGTGCTGTTTTTTTTTTGGGCATGCAAGATTGCTTATGAACTTTTTTTATTGTCCTTCCTTCATTAACAATGCCAAAAATGTTCCTTTTGAAAATATACTAGTATACAGTTCAAAAGTAATGGTTTTCTTCCTTTGAGTTGATGATTTCATGAATGGGAAAACCTGATGAGGCAAACTTGACAAAAGTATATTAGGATATTTGGTGGCGCTTAAATGTATTATGAATTATGGTTGTTTCTGTTGTTACAGACACTAAGGCTGCAGTTTGAAATGGTTAAGTTGGCCTGATGTTTATCCGTTTTCTAATTAAGGCAGAGTGAATAAAGTCCAGTTTTAGCACCAAATTCCTTACACAAGCATAGGAGCAAATCCCATACACGTCTATCTGCTTACAATAAATATGCAATTTTGAAAATTGAAAAAACAAAATGGTTTATATTTCATTACACATACAATCATGTATTGCATTGTTTTTTAAAAATTTCTCAAATAAAGGTATGTGCAATTGTAAGCATTGAAGATGTTTTTTATTTAGGTTGTTGCATCAACTAAGTACAGAATAGGAATAATGCGGTAACAATTTTAAAGAATTAACATTAAAAAGTCAAGGTCAAAACTAATGTCACCTGTTTTACACAGGTTGCATGAGCTATACTTAATTCTTATTGGTCTATAAATTAAACCGTTAAACGTCATTGTTTTTTTCCAGTTTCCATTAACTTTAAATTCACTATAAAGGATAAATGTGGTTGACATAAAATGTGGTTGCTAAATGCGAAATAAGTCAATTATTCCATTGTACTTATTTTTAACAATAAACAAGGCAAACAATGTTGGTGAAATTTTCCCAAAGTTTAAATTCCTTACCAGTTAAATAAATAATGTCCACACATCATGTGGTGTTTGCAACAAAAAAAAAAAAAATTCAACAAGTTAAAAATTGTTATGACACCTAATAGGAAAAAAAACTTATACCCACAATAATTTTGTCTCTGGATGGCAATTTACATTGCAATAAATAAATAAATTGTTAGAAACACTGGAATGATTAATAGAATTGAATTATAAATATTTAAATACACAGTGCAGTTGTTTCAGGGTTCTCATTACCTAGACTAGTTAGTCTAGTTAGAATTAGTCTTAACTTTCAGATTGGACCTTGCCTAAAAGCAGTAATTGATCACACTGTATTAAAACATTAGTAGAGGTAAGTCATTATCCCTCATATGATACAAGGACCTTAATCAAAACTCTCAAGGCAGTATATATCAGTCCTTTATAGTCCTTTCCAGTGATCAGGTATTGGCATCAAAGAAAAAAAATGCCTTTGCATTTTCTAGTTACCAGAAGTAACTATTTTAGTGGGGCCAGCATATAAGTGTATAAGTTATCGCCCTAAATCCCAATTCTGCTGTTATCACACACTTCCCTTAACTGGCAATTCATATTGGACATTAACCACTGTTAACTACAATAAATATAATTGAACAGAAGAAACAAAATTGCCCAAACTGGGAAATTAACTTATTAACTTGCACCAAAAACTGATGCCTTAGCTGTTCTATTCCTTTGTTACTGTACATCCGTCAGGCACAAGGCAGTCTACACCAAGACAAAATGCAACCTCTTAAGACTCAGCTCCTGCCTGCTTCCCAGGGTTTCCAGTGATAGTTTTGGGCAGTGTCATCTGTAGCGCAGACCAAAGAGCAGTGCGACACTTCCTCGTAGACCCACACATGTCCTTTAATGCAGCAGCCAGCAGCAGGATGTCTAATGAATCAGAGGTGACTGATGTGAGGACAACACTCCAGAAATTACTGTCCTATAAATTCAAACAGGCATTAAAACCATTTTGGAACCATAGAAACTTTTAGGTAAATCCCTCCTTTGAATGGGTATTTTATTGTTAAAACTCTAATTTAACTGCAGGAACAATCCATTAACGATAGTGGGGCATTGCATTACCTCTGTCCTCTCTGAAATAAGGCGTTCCTTGTTTTTGTCGGTTTGATGTATTGACAAACTCTTCCCTGCGGCGAGCCTGTGTAATGTAAATAGCCTCGAGATGTCTGTCCACTGCAGAGCAAATATTAGCATGAAGTGGAAAACTGCGCAGGCGTTCCATTTTCCCCAAAAGCGTTACCACCTTAAAACACAGTGAACCGTAAAACATTTTATATAAAATTACTGCAAATATATTCACAAATTGACATAGAACATAATGCTACTTAGTTGACCTACTGAGTCACAGTTGCCTAAAGGTTGTAGAACTGATCTATCAAAACTAGTTTATACAATCTTCTGACCTTAGCTTGCTCACGTAACTGGTCTACAATAAGGCGGTCGACTCTGGAAGGATTCGGTGGCATTTTTGGGATGGGACTGCTGCTCCCTACTGATATTCTTTTCCCAGGATAACTCTTGACAAGGATGATCTCTGTCTATCACGGAAAAGATACAGAAAGTTGCAGTGTATTCCATCTATTGATTTCAGAACAAATCAATCTACATTCTAAACAAATTAACCTTAACTAGCATGTTCACCTTTTTCCTTTCCTTTTCCAGCACCCTCCACTGTTCATAACACTCTTCAAGATAAAGGTGAAGCTGACTCATGGGCCCATAGTGGTTCTTTGTCAACTTTGGGGAACTCATCATGGTTTGGATATAAGGGTTGAAGGGGGTGAAATCCTTGTCTGGCAGGAGGTCACAAAGATCTAGGAGGGTCACAGAGTTACCAGGTGGAAAGGTATGCCGAGGTGAAAAACCCACAGTGTGGGTCTGCCTGGGGTCTACATCCGGGTACATGTAAGGCAAGAAGGGGGATGTCTGGGTCTTTCCTGAGGTGTCTGCATTGCTTCCAGCAGCATTCCTTAGTGAACCATATGCACTTCCCAAAAAGTCAAAGTAAGGATTCTGCAAAACCCCTTGCTTTGTGTCCCTTTTCCTCTGGTTGCTCATTTGCGACGTCAGTCTGGCCTCAAAACGCTGAGGGGAGCGCCCCTTGGCAGCTAGGTCTGTGTTGTTGCACGACTCAAATTCTAACTGACCATTGCCACTTTCCTTTAATCCCTCCAGATTAAACGCTATCTGGCTCAGATTGGCTCTACTATAGAGGTTTGCACCATCTCCCTGACCACAAACTGGGAGGCATGATGTGCCCCCTTGCATTTGCTGCATTTTAGAAAGACCAGGCGCACAGTTTCCCCTTGGTTGCCTAACCTGATTCTGATACTGAGTTATTTCTGAGTGATGGGGAGCATACTGAATCGCATTTGTCATGGCATAATTATCTTTCTGCATGCCGTGTTTGTCTAGGAAAGGCGTAGGTGGATTGAAAGTTTCTGAAAAGGCTTTTGGCTGCTGAAAATACTCTGCCTGCGTTGAATTAAACCCTGAAAAATCACTGGAGCCATAATTAGTTGGTGGCTGCTGCATTCTGACTCTGCTGTCAGATGTTTTCTGATCTTTGAAGTCCCCTGCCAGGTCTTTTTGCAACTTTAGTCCCTCACTGTCAAAAGCCATCTTCCCAGAGAGTGCCAAACTATGCTGGACAGAAGCATAGTCTTCATAACGCCTCTGTCCCATCTGACTGTTTTGGGTATTATCTTCACTTCCCAACACCTGTATATTATAGGCTGATTTAGTCCCCTCTGGTACTGTAAATGGCCTACTCCTGCTGGGCTTCACCAAGATTAAGTTTGAATAATCAGTATAGGGGTCGTAGAACAGCTCGTTCGATTTGTTTGGTGAGCAGACAGTGTGTGCCGCCCCATTAATGTGAGAACTCGCGCTACAGAATCTATCTTCCTTAACCAATGTACTGTAATCATGTTTACTAGGTCCAGCCTTTGACAGATAGCCATTTCCACCAGACGACAAACATGACATCCTCTGCAAACCCGGGGTTTGGTGTGAGCATGTATCAGTATCGCTGCTGCAGCAGGGAAAAAGCCATTGATTATTGACGTCAAACCCGCTGGACAGCTGGCAAGTTTTTTGTGGAGACTCTTTGTTCACCGACTGCCTTTGGCCTCTGCCAAATGTATTTGGGTAGTTGGGGTTTTGCAGAAAAAGTGGAATTGACTCCTTTGTCAATTCTGCCTGGAAGAATTCTTCACTGTTTTCCCTCTTTGCATTGAGAGACCAGACTTTGGAAGGCTTCCTGCAAGGATACAGGTAAAAGTTAGATTAAAGCTTACTTATAAAGGTGCTGTAAATAGTTAAATTGAACTTTTGCTCAGTATGCCCCTGAATATATTATTTATTATACCCTTCTTAAGTATAGTTTTGTAATTGAACCACTTTAATAAAGAATCACAAACATTTCAGATGTTCGGCTATTTAAAGACCCGCACATACGCTGAAATATGAAACACATTGGCGACACAAAGAAATTGGTTTTCTAACGCATTGTCAAATAAGCTAGCAAAATTTCAATTTTTGTAACTATACCTTCATGCTATTCTTGATCATGCCTCAGACCTAATCCTCATTTATTAAAACTTCCTCGTAGAGGCTCCCTAGATGGTGAATTTTATTAAAAAGGTTTGAACACAAGCTACTTACTCATCTGCAAAGTAGCTGTCCATTTGATCAGTCTCTTCTAGAATAGTTGACACTAACCCATATAGATCAGCTTCACTTCCAAATTCATTTGCATCTGAATTCCTAGCAACAGTATTTAAAATTAGAACCAATAAGTAAATAAAAAAAGCATGATTATGTACAAGTAAACCATTACATAATTTGAATAATTTTTAATGACAATTTAATTCAGATCAGAAGAAGATGTTTCTGCGTTTATGAGTTATTAGCGGTTACCTGTTCTTAGCAGAGCCCAGTGCACCATCCACAAGTTGATAAGGATCCTCTTGAGTGGCCCAATGTGTATAGGACAATGAAGACTCCTCTGGTAGTGAAAAATTAGACAAGGGGGATGGAGACATCATGGGCTGAGACAGCCTTAGGCAATCTTCAGTCAAACTGGTCTGTAAATCAAAAGTCAAAAATCACTAAAGCATCTAAAATCAGATTGTTTACACCTAAAATCTGTATACTGAATAATTATGTTATCAATCAACTGTTTATACTAAAACTTAAAAAAAAGGTTTCAAAATAATCATTCAAGCCAAAATGTGGAATGTATTTTGACAAGAACTATTTTTAAAGATTTTATATTATTGCCAGGAATAAATTGCATTTTTTTTCCATTTACAAAGGTGGTGCTTGTAATATAAAAACTATTTACATATATCTAAATATTTTGGGCGATATTTTTGTGTACGAGAAGAAAAACTTAAAGATTAAAAGATTAAATGTCTTCACAAGGAAAAACCTTTGAGGATTCCAGGAGTCATAAGATTTGCGGTGTTACAGTTAACCTGTTGTAGAAAATATTGTTGTCTGGTCATCAATGCCCATTTGATGCTGTGATTATGTCTTTTGCACAAGGAGAGTAGGCTACCAAATATTGAAACAAAATCCAAAGTATCATCCAGAGCAACGGATTTCCTCTGACAGTCTGCATTCAAAACCATCTTATCTGTTCAATCTTATTTTGCTGCCAATTAGCCACTCTCTGATATTAAAGCTTAAACCAATTTTTTTCTTCTTCTTATATATATATAAAATAAGAATATATATATATATATATATTACTTAGATATAGATGTTGGATATCCTTTACAGAAAACACAATAGAATTTACGATGAAAAATCAACTAAAAAAACTACAGATGTATACTACTGATAGGTTTCCGTAGTACCAAGTTTCATGTGTACCAAACTTAAATAAAAATTTTTTTTTAATGTTTTAAACCCGCTTTTTGAAGACTGAGAACCTACAAGGGATTACTTACCTGATGTTTATTTGGGGAGTAGAATGAATCTGAACCCAGAGCTGCACTTTGAAATCGATCAAAGTTCATACTTCCTCCGCTTGGGTCCACACTGATTTTACTTTTCACTGCATTATTATTTACCTGGAGAGGAAAGCAGCTTCTAACTACTGGTAGTTTGTTTTAATAAGTTTTATACCCCTGAGAGCCCTGACATTTATTAGCTCTTAATAGCCAAAGCTGTACAAAGCTAGGGTCAAACACATAATATATTTAAATGCTATTTTTGTAAGGTTAGTATTTTATCTGGATCCATTTAAATACCTGCAAAAATACACGAATGCACATACATGTACATTACTATCATCTAACACTGCATTTGTAGGGATATTGTAACATAGATACACGTGTACTAAAAAGCACACACACATAGATAACAACGAGTAACCATTAACTTGAACTGAGTTTAATTCTTTCATCCAAATAGCATACCTAATACAGATTCATGAATCGATCAATTATAACTGCCAGCATATTTACCAAAAGCCACCGCAAAGAAACACCGACTACTGTAGCATGGTAGATCATGTTTTGCAGGGGGAATCGGGCTGAAATTACGTCTATGAATAACTTAATAACTACAACTGATGATTATAAAGACCTTAAATGTAAACTGAATTTAAAGCTCTATCCATAACTCTAAGCAGCATCAATTATCTGTGGCCAGGTAGTTTTGAAGCGTTAAATGCTATCAATCAAATTGTATTTGTCATAGCGCATTTTTTGAGATCGAATTTGTCACAAAGCACTGAACACACTGCAATTTCCGAAGTAAAAAAAAAACCCATAATTCAGTAATTTGAGGGAACTGCACTGCACATCCAATTCAGCTTCGCCCGAGTTTGCCTCATGGCTGCAAAGCTCAACTCACAGAGAAACTCACGCTGACCAGAGCCTGATTCGGACCCAGGACACCTGGGCCGTGAAACAACAACGCTAACCACTGAGCCATAATTATTAGGCTGGTTTTCTCTTTCCGTTCTAAATTACCAGTATAACCATATAGCTAGCATTCTGAAATAATAAAAAAAAAGTCGTTAAGTATTAAAAATTGTGATAGAGTCTATGGCTAGCTAGAAAAGTAAACTGGCCGATTTCACATAGCGGAATAAATTCTGTGGCTGCTGTCTTTACGTTACTGGTGTATGAAATGTCTTCATCACTGCCTGAAACTGTAAACCCACTGAACTAATTACCGACATTACAACGCTGCTGAATTCGTCTCACTTGTCTAAAACAGATAAAACAGCGAGATTCCAGTAACGTTAATACGTTAGTAACGACAGCGAATGAACTCACACTTGGTGGAGTAATTTAGACTTTAGGCCTGTAAGATATTACTTACCTCCATTAACTTATATGTTGTTGTCGTTTATCTTACAAAAAATGTCAACGATTCGTTAAACTCTTTTTAAAGACTGAAAAAATAAAATAACCTTAATAACACGATAAAAGATGACGACAACAATGTACTTAGCTCAAGCTACACATAGGCGATCCTCGAGCTCGCCCGTTAAAAAAACTCTTCGCGAGGTGTAGTTCCCCGCGAAGCTTTATCTTCCATTGGCACCAAACATTCGCTTATGCTGATTGGTTAAAGAACGGGGTAAATATCCAATGATTGTTGTTCGGATGAACCGAAAATCAGAACTCCAGGCCCCGACAACGAATTGCAAATTTGGGATCGAAACATTTTAGAGATTGTGAGGGTATGGTTCGTGAAAGTTTTTTAAAGTTTTATTTTAATTTGTTAGTGCACCTTCAGAAACATGCAGTTGTTTTCTTTACTTTGACATGAGGTTGCTGTTTATTATAAAAATTATAATACAATCATAAAACATAAGTAAAAGCCAGTTAAGCAGGGTGATTTTTTAGCCTGGATTTTAAAATGGCTAGTAAATAAAGTGATTTCTAACAATATATGTATATAATGAAGACATGCAGTCTGTGATAATTAACAGCAGAGGTCTAACAAGCAAACCATCTAGGACTCTATGGGACACAGGTGCCCTACGAGACCTGTGAACTCCAAAGGCTATAAATTGCTGTCGGTCAGATAGATATTAGCTATGCAGTAGGGGCGGCGTGAGAGTGGCGGGGGGCTAGCGATTCTAAAATATGGAACCACATGTCCATCACTGGTAATCTAGGCAACTACTAGACATGATTCACGGAAACGATCTGATAACGTTTCGGGAAAGACTTGTGTAAGAATTTAAAGAAATTTGAATTTTGGATCGCATGGTAATGGTATATTTCGCGGACACTAGATGTCAGCATTTGCCACAAATTTATATATTTGCGCTTGATTTAGAATATTGATTTTAAATTCGTAGAAGTTAAATGAAACAATATAATCTCTGATTTGATTTCAATGATTAACATTTATATATATATATATATATATATATATTGTTATACATATGGATTACTATTTAAATAGAACTCTTTCATGAGCAATACTTCTCACTTATTTATTTTATTGAAATTAATAATTTTATCAGAGATGTGTTAAATAAAATCAAATGCGGGAACCGAAATGTTAAATGTATCCTATTCCAAAAGTTTGTCTAGCGTGCATTTTGAGTGACCACAAACCGCCCGCTTTCTTAATCTTTTGTAACAGCTCATAATCCAGGCTCAAATCAAAACTTTGCCAATCCAATAATCTCGCACTTTACATAACTGTATTTAATAGCTTTTCTTTGCCTACGTCGAAGAAACAAGATACTTCACAAGAAAAACAAGAAGAAAAAAAACTATCAGATGCATTATGCATTTTACTCAATGCGATCCGCGGGTTATCAAAGTATTGATTTGTCCCAGTCCTTGTCTCGTGTTTTCAAAAATTGTTCTACAGCGGTGGTTTATAAATGTATTTATATGCAAATGACTGCTAACTTAACTTCTACTCAATGAGTTGGTGTCAAAACTTATCTTGAATAGGGGGAGCGCGGAGAATGACTGGGACTAATTAATTTAAAAGTTTTTGAACTCCACACCTCCCTACTTTGAGCCAGCCTTAACAACTACCAAATAAAGAGAGGCACATTGTAAGACATTGTAAGATGCCCGGTGTGAGGGAGAAGAGTGATGTCGATTTAGATAATATTTTCTGAGATAAGAAACTCACTACTGAGTCAAGGTCACTTATTGCACATTATACTAGGTCAGTCATTACACGTCTCGTTTTGGCAACGAATAATGGTGCTAACTAAAAAGTCAGTAAAATATCTTTGGGCAGTCTATAAAGGAAAATGTGAAGTTTTGTGATTGTACAAGCGTTTCCGTGACTAAGTTTCAATGCATTTTCTTCAAATCCATCTTCGCTCCAAAGGCAAACTCCGCAGCGCGGTGTCACTTTAAAATCAAGAAAGTTTTAGCAAATTAGAAACGGATCTGAGTAGGTTGTGGTCGACTGATCCTGTCCCGGGTTGGTAACCGTAACTGTAATTCGATTGGCCAGGAGAACATTTTGGGAAGGGGCTTTGGGTGGAAGGTCTGTTTCAAGAGCCCCGTAACCCCCCTTCATTTTCCCAAATTTAAGTCAGTCTCGGACAGTGTAGGGGAACTTAAAACCGTCTGATTGGACGATGTGAGTCGCACAAAGGAAAAAGTCACTCTGTCTCTCCAGAAAAGCAACAGATTATAGCGGCGTACTGTCCTGTAGTTGCGATTTGGCACTGTTTTATTTTTTTAAGCACTTTCCTAATGCCACGAGAATTTAAAGAGTTTTCGACTGTGTTTGCCTTTAAATTTCTATCAGACTAACAGTTGTGGGGACTCCGAAACAGAAGAGGAATGAATTTGCAAAGGGCGCTTTCTTTTCTCGCGCTGTTGCTGCCGTCCTGCTTGCTGGTGTCGGCGCAATACCAAGGCGAAAATGGTATTGCAATCCCGGACCATGGTTTCTGTCAGCCGATTTCCATCCCGTTATGTACGGACATCGCTTACAATCAAACCATCATGCCTAATTTGGTCGGACATTATAACCAGGAGGACGCGGGCTTGGAGGTACACCAATTTTATCCTTTGGTTAAGGTTCAGTGCTCTCCTGAGCTAAAGTTTTTTCTGTGCTCCATGTACGCCCCGGTCTGCACCGTGCTCGAAAAGGCGATCCCCCCCTGTCGTTCCATCTGCGAGAGGGCTAAGCAGGGTTGCGAGGCCCTTATGAATAAATTCGGCTTCCAGTGGCCAGAAAGGCTGAGGTGCGAGAACTTCCCCGTCCTGGGAGACGGGCACATTTGCGTGGGCCAGAATGAGTCCACTGCGACCGCACCACCTGTCCACCTACCAGCACCCGGGACCCCCGGTGTTCTCCTGTACTCCCCCCCGGATAAACCCTTCCGCTGCCCTGCGGTGCTCAAGGTGCCCCCTTACTTGAACTATAAGTTTCTGGGGGAGCCGGACTGTGCGGCGCCCTGCGAGCCCACCAGGAACAGCGGGGGCTACATGTTCTTCAACCAGAAAGAGATCCAGTTTGCGCGGATTTGGATCCTGATCTGGTCCTCCCTGTGCTGCGCCTCCACCCTGTTCACGGTCACCACGTACCTGGTGGACATGCAGCGCTTCAAGTACCCCGAGAGACCCATCATCTTCCTCTCGGGGTGCTACACCATGGTCTCCGTCGCCTACATCGCTGGATTCTTCCTGGGGGATAAGGTGGTGTGCAACGACAGCTTCACCCCCGAAGGGTACCGGACAGTGGTTCAGGGGACTAAGAAGGAAGGCTGCACCATTCTGTTTATGATGCTGTATTTTTTCAGCATGGCCAGCTCCATCTGGTGGGTCATCCTCTCGCTCACCTGGTTCCTGGCGGCGGGCATGAAGTGGGGGCACGAGGCCATCGAGGCCAACTCTCAGTACTTCCACCTGGCGGCGTG
>JAOYSI010016695.1:7586-30777 GCA_025775065.1 Hiodon alosoides
CCCCCCCCCCCCCCCCCCCCCGCCCCCCCCCCCCCCCCAAACAAAATAAAGAAAAATACTGCATGAACTATACTTTTGGTTCTTTTTCCTCCCAGAATCCCCAAAGCTGGTTCAACAGTACAAAAGGAAAAAAAGTAAAGAGGCAATTACCGCTCGTAACAAGCAGATGCAAAGATCAGAGCAGGAATATCCCTGTATCAAAAGACAACATGATCACAAACATGAGAATCAAAGAACCAAAAGAGAAAACCCGAAAACTTTGAAATAGCCTTTTTTTTATATATAAAAGTGCACACTTAAAAGGTTGTTACACAGGACTTGGGACACAGACTACCTTCTTATGCCCTCGCATGCCATTTGAGCTCATTTAAAAGGCCAAAAAGGAGAAGAAGAAAAAAAACAAACAGCATAAGCTACACTTAACTAGGTTCAAAAATGGTTCTGTCAAGATCAGAAAGATTTTATTAATAAAAGCAGTACACTGAAGGTGCCGTCATCCATCAAAGCTTCCCTGATTTCCCTCCCCACCCCTCAAGACTTTACACTTAACTGGTTTGCCGCAAATTGATTTCAACCCCGTTTTCAGATTAATATTTTACAACTATAAATTGACAATGTATATATATATATATATATATATATAGCTTAAAATTAAAACCATCAGACTAAAGATGATATTTGTTCATTTTGTTTCGTTTTACACTTAACATGCAAGAGGCATGAAAAACAAAAGCCTAAGCCAGAACCTTTTGAGTACATATACGTTTACCAGTGTGCTATATAAATGTGCGAGAACACCAGTGAAGTTGATGGGTTTGGGGAGCTTACCTTCAGTGTACTGAAAGTGGTACACAACCTGCTTTAACAGAGGAGGCCGTCCCTGCAGGTGGGCTCAAGTAGGACAAAGACCCCCTTCGGCACAGACCTACGCCACGGGCATGCGGCCGGGCCTGCGCACTCACCTGGGGGAGATGCGAATATAGACAGCATTTACGCTGAACTGCACCACACACAGCAAGAGCTGGCAAGTCTGCATGAGACAATATACACACACGCACGCACTTGTAAACCGCTGTATATGTGTACATATATAACAAAAGTACTACATAAACAAAGCTACATAAAAGGTTTACAATCAGTGGGACCTCTTAGTTTATTCTGCTCTGCGCAGCCATGGCAACTCAAGTACGTTAATAAACCTTCCCTACAATCTGAACAATACAATTAACTTATTTACATTATATCCTCCAACACCAGTCACCTGCAAGGGCCCAAGAATGAGCACTTCAGAAAATTGAAATAACAAATGGAATCTAACACCATAAAGGAAACGCTTTCCCCAGTTTTAAAAACTACTCGAATGGCCCACAAACACAAAAGCCAAACTCGCCCACTGAAAAACAGGCTTAAGAAAGGCTTGTTTGAATGAGCATCTTGCAGGTCCTCGGAGAAGGAAAATATGTACATATATTCTTGGACCCCTACTTTGGTTGTATGATAAATTTATAATAAAAACAAAAACAAGTATGTCCTTCAAAACGGAAAAAAAGAAAAGAAAAAAAAAAAAACCCCCATTACTTTAAAAATAAGTTTTATTTTTCTAGGTATTCCCCCCCAAGTCTCTGCAGTTATTAATGTATCACTGTGGGGTGCCTTTCCAGACCCAATGTACTTAGTAGCAGTGGGCAGACTGGTCAGATCTTCTCTTGAATATAAGGGTGCTGGAGGGCTTGGTTGATGCTGATCCTCTTGGCCGGGTCCAGCATGAGGATCTGGTCCAGCAGGTCTTTCAGCTGGACCACCTTCTTGCGCTGGTCCTCGGGGAGCCGCTGACAGCCGACCATGTCCGTGAGCAGGTCCTTGGTGGGGTTGATGGTGCTCATCACCGTAACCTTTTCCTGTTACAGAGGATGTGGGTGAAGGGAGGAGACAGACAGACAGAAAGGAGGAAGAGATGCAGAGCAGAAAAGGTGACGGAAGCAGACAACAGCGGGCACGTTAAGTAAGCCAGACGGCAAGACTCGATCTTCCCCAACTTCAGTTTCACAAAAGCTTTTAACCCCATGAATCAAAAAACCCAAACTGGTTATCCAACGAGCTTAACCACCTGTGGATTTTACTTTAACAGTCCGATGAGTTCGTTCAGAACAGCAGAACAAAAAAAGTCAAAATCAAAGCAAACAATTTTAACCAAAATGAAGAATACATGCTACTAACTGACATTTGTTTGAAACGACAGCTATCGTAGAAAGGTTGAGATGACCTACCCTTTCAGTTACTTTGTCAACTTCAATGTACAAGAAGTTTAAGTTTTGATCGAAGTGCTGGTCCTTAAACAGGCCTTTTCTGATCATCTGTAGGGGGGAAAAGGATTATATACACATGGGAAATATGCTTCCTTCAAAATAAATGGCATAGGGCCCAAAACATTTAGGAAAATACAGATCAAAAAGGAAATTGTTAAGCAAGAGCAACCCTCACCTTGTTGGGCATCTTGCCCTTGAGGTCCATAGCAAGCTTCAGCATGTGGTTGTTGGTTTTTCCTGGGAAGAGGATCTTCCCTGTGTAGAGCTCGTACAATGTGCAGCCCACAGACCACATGTCGATCCCGTAATCATAGGGCTTCCCGATGACTGCAAGAGTATCAGCAAGTCAAAATCGCAACAGGTTTCCTACACAAACAGCCACAGCACCGAGTCTGTGAATCACACTATAATCACTAATAATCAAACCCAAGTCTCTGGGCAAATGTGTGAGCAGCCAATCTCTGCTCTCTTACCTCCTGATAAATTACATGACACCTAAAACATAGAGAACTGTTTTATATTTTATATTTTATATATATTTTATACACCTCTTGAGGATGCAATTAACACAGTGTACAGTAACATACTAGTTATAAACCTTTTACCAGAAGGATGACGGTTCAAATCCCAGGACAGGGTTTCTGGCGCAACCTTGATAAGCGGACTTATACTGCTTCAGCAAATTTCCAGCTATATAAATGGGTGTAAAATATCACAATATGCAAGGTTCTCTGGACAAAAGGGTACTCTGGGATCTGATTAAGTAAACTTCATAATCCATGTCATAATGGAAATGATCTAAAACCTTCTTACCGATTTCGGGTGCTCTGTAAAACCTGCTGACCAGGTACGGCGTGATATCGTTGTCTGCCACGTGCGACGCGGACCCAAAGTCACACAATTTGAGAATGGTTTTAGACTCGTTCACCTGCGGGAGAGGAGTAAGAAAAGGACTCATTATCCGTATAGTGTAAATGCGGCACGGGGGCGAATCGGACCACTTGTCTGTATAGTGTAAATGCGGCACGGGGGCGAATCGGACCACTTGTCTGTATAGTGTAAATGCGGCACTAACAGCGAGCGGGGGCGCATGGGGCTCACCAGGATGTTGTCCGGTTTTATGTCAGCGTGCAGGATGTTGCAGCGTTTCAGCAGCTTAAGTGCCAGAAAGAGCTGCTGGCTGTAGGAGCGCACAGCCTTGATGTGCAGCCCCACGTCCTTGCCGTACTTCTTCAGCACCTCGCGCAGATTCATACTGAAAGACACGAGAGATTTATACTGAGGGACGGAATCGCCGCTGGCCGCTTTCACACATCGAGGTTGACGCAGAACCGTGGCTTTGTAGGCGGTTACGGAGTCCAACCAAATGTACGGCAGGTGTTAACGCTTAGCCTGAAAACCGACGAGTACCTGAGCGGCTCGAAAACCAAACAGAGGTGCTGCTTGTGGTAGAAATGCCTGAAGAGTCGCAGGCAGTGGAATTTGTCGTCAGGATCTGCGTCGTTGAGCTTCTTCAGGAACTCGAGCTCCTTCAGTCCGGTTTTCTGCCTGTGAAACCACACAGAAAACTGCATTTCGTATCCCATTTCTTACAATGAAACAGAACACACCAAAAATGCATAAAATACACTTGTGATACTGCAAGAAGGAGAAAAAGACAACACCAAGAGAGACATAAAACACACGGCCAAGACTGGGCTGGCACACGCGGCATGTGAATGTTGGCTGGACCTACATGAGCTCGTTGTTGCGGATAATCTTCACGGCCACTTCCTGGCTGGCCCGGGCCATGTCTCTGGCCCGTATCACGTTGCTGAACACGCCCTGTCCAGTGTAGCCATACACCCCATACCGCTTGTCCAACACCTCACCGATATTGACTCCTACAGGCGAGGGACAGTGAGGGGGTTACTCAAACTAGCCAACGCCAACTCACCATTTCACAACCTTCACTGTACAGATAGGAATATAGATGCATTCTACATTGAAGTATACTTATACACCAGACCAGAAAAAGATATCCAGAGTACAGTATCCACAGTATCTTGTCAGACAACCGGACACTTTATTTATTCTCGACGTACGGTAATATCCTTCGGCGTCAGTCCAGTTGTCTCGGAGATTGGGATTCTCCTTGAAGTCCTTCCCTATTCCTGCTGCTCGCAGCCTTGCACTCTGCAGGGTAAAGGGCAGATGGTCACCTTCATTCAAGCGCCCTGAGAATTCACACAACTGGAATAAACTGTTACCGTGCAGCGCTTCAGTATTACTCAGTGTCATAACTGTGACCTTTCCCCACTCAGTGACACACATTACAGAAACGAATGGAGGGAAGTCCAAGTGACTTGTTCGGTCTTCATGTGCAATGCTTTCGAACGAATATCCACAATGAAAACCGCTTCTTGAATATATTCAAGCGAAAGTTAATTAATACAAGTAATAAATGTAATTATTTTAAATAGAACAGAGGGAAATTCATACATTGAATCTACACCATGCGACCATCAATGGTGGGAAATGCATTAGGTGAATAAAATTCCAGTCGAGTTCTAAAAACTAAACTAAATACTCACATCAAAGTATGCAGCGAACATGTCATCCGATTCTGTAAACATATCTGGGGCTAATGGCTTTTTTGGATTGGTTCCTAGAAAAACAAAATCAATATGAATGAATTATTAACCTAATTTAATAGATAAGTCTGTAACTACACAATAAGAGAAAGCATCAATTTCCAAACATGGCAATGGAAGTCGACTAAGATTTGACAGAAGATCATCTTGGGAGTCATACGTTTACTCTTCTCAAAGTCACTGAAAAAAACACAGAAGCCTAAAATACAGTAAGTGCACACGAAGACAGGTCCCAGTAAAGAAATACACACCTGTCAGCAGACATCACTCAAGAACCAACACATGACCACTCCCCCAAGTCAACCCCTTCATCCAATAGTAGCAGGTTATTTAGACCCCACAGGGAAGCTGTTTGCTCTCAAAGTCGAGCCGAGGACTATAGGACAAACTGCATATTAATGTTTTACTAGTTGAAGTTTATGTAAAATGTGGAATGCACAAATGAATACATGACATATCCCAGTGTTACATGCAATGGCAGTACATTTTAAGTTGTGCTTGTTAGAGTAGTTTGGAACCGATATATATAAATGCAAATTATACATAATTAAAGTTAATTCAATTAGAAGTGTTTTGTATTGCTAAATAGCCATGATAAATCCTGTCTCGCCATGGTCCCTAGACCAGGACATGTGACGGAGGCGGTTCTTTTCCCAGGTAATGCCAGGATTCAGCACTGTACGCGAGTAAATCAGGGGAATCATAACTGGATTTCACTGCCAGTGTTTGTGGCACACAGTATGGAAACTGAGTTTTATCTCAAAGCGTCTCAAGCAAAAAACAGCTTGAAAGAATTTATGATTCAATCGCCACTAAGCGATCAACTGATCTGCAGGACGAACAATCATTCTGGTCAACAAATGAATGCTGAGACATAGGCAGAAAATGTAAACTCGTGTGTGAACGTTCACACAACAGAGCTTGTTCCCAGAGGGTTACATACCGTCCTTGTCCAGGGCAATGAGGTTGTGCTTGGCCTTCACGTTGGCCTCGAAGGTGTCCACGTTCTCGCGCTCGTACTCCTTCACGTCAGCCGCCACCCTCTCCAGGATGTCGTCGGGGGATGGAGAGCGGCTCCGGGGGGTGCTCTGAGGACTGCTAGGCTCCGAGGGCACAGACATGTTGCTGTCCTCGTTCACCGGTTTGTATTTCTGCGTACAGGGGACACATGGGGGACCAGGCCATGAGACAGTGGCACGATAGGGCTGATTTGCATTTGTGGTCTTACTGTATGGTTCTCACGGCTGAGCAAATTTATGACCTTTTTAACAATCAAACAATCAAATCAAAAGCAAACAATCAAAGCCCATTTTCACAGCAGGCATTTCAAAAATATTAACAATTATTTAAGGTTATTTAAGATTCAAACATTTTGACACTAGCACTATACATACTGTACCAATGCAAGTGGCCACATATTGGGTTTTTCATATTTATATATATCATTTTAATTGATGAATACAAAACATCTTAATACATTTTCTGATCATAATAATCCTACCACTGCCAAAACACATATTAGCTAGAGGCGACACTAGGCACAGTAAGAATTTAACATTTGGGAGACTTCGCTCAATTTTATAACAGTATTTACTCCAAAATCTGACTGGGTAGAGTCTCATATTTCAGCCTGGTACAAGAGTTCTCATCTAATTTTTAGGGTTAGATTTCCAAACTTGAGATCTCTGGTATCATGAGTAATTTATTTATAAAATTAATTTTAGACATTTAACTGTTCAAGCCCATAAATATTGAAAAGCAAATTTGATCAGAGGGGAACCTATAATATTAATAATATGACTTTTCGGTGCTTGAAGCGCCAAGGATACAGACACTGAAACTGGCAGTATTGCCAATTTACTCAATACGAACGGGACTTCTCAAATAAAACAAACCTGCACAATGGCCAGTCTCTGCAGGCGTCTTTGCTCAATAACAGCTTCCTCATCCTCTTCGTCAACGTCATAGTCCTCCAGCCTACACGGGAAGCACAGAGAATGGGTGTTCATAATTACACAACTCCACTAATTCAGCAGAAAAACAGGTGAGACTACCCTTCATTCATGCTTGGCTTTCTCATGTTACATGATGCCTTAAGTGCAGGAATCACGAATCGTTAAGCCCTGGAGTCTTTTAACCCCTTCACTCCACACTCACACTTCATCGTCAGACTCATCCTGGTCAGCCTTCATGCCTTCCGACAGGCTGCCCTTGAACTTGTCTTCCTTGTCCCTGCTGCGTCGCCTCCGACGCTCCCGGGAGCCAGAGCGCCAGCGCTGCCTGCGCCCCATCCTGTCCCTGTCCAGTGACCTGAGGGAGAGAGGGGCGAGGGGGTCAAATCTACCCTCAGACGGGACGGTGTGGCTTACCAGTATACGACAGTTTTATATTGCAGTGTGTCAGGGGTCTGGAAATTCTTCAAAATTAAAAACGCAAGCAAATAATTAAAAGACGTTAAAACTGGAAACTCAAAAATGATCTCTTTGGGATCTCATTTGTTTGTCACCACAGTACGGCTTTAGCGTCTACAAGCTCTGGAATCACATAGGGATGTCCTCTACTTTCTCCTTGTCAGGGATTAGACAGGGCTATTTCAGATATCAACTAACCTCCGTCGAAAGGGCGAGCGGCTTCGCCGGCGAGGGGAACGGGACCTACGCCTGACCGGGGACCGACTGATTCTTCGCCGGGCTCCCAAGGTCGGGCTAGTGTCCCTGCGGGGCCCCGCCTCGTCCCGAGAGCGCATCCTGCAGGAGAGAAAGAGCAGCACGCTTAAGAGCTGCAACTCGCGGACAAACGGCAGTCCTAATCTCCGACTGACAAATGGTAATGAGGACAATGGGATGGGGGTATGACAACAGAACAGCTGGTGGATGCTGGAGGTTTCCCCTGCCTAGGTCTGAGGACGACATTCCCAATACCCAAAGTCTCATTTGGATATCCCTTTATCTGCTTAGACAGTTAAGATCTATGGAACAAGAAAACAAGCAGTCTGACACTCCTCACGCAGAGCATTTTGCATTTGCCAAAGCTCATTTCACGCATTTCTGTGACCATTTGGGAAGAGTTGCATGCAGCCTGCCAGGTGCCCCCCTTGTTAAGTAGGCACATAATATGAAAAACTAAAAATGATGAAACGCTAGTGACCGGTTGATTGGCAAATTTATGATTTACTTAAACAATAGCTAGCTACAGCCAATAGCAAACCTAATAAACCAAGTGAGCAGGCTAGTTTACTTTAGGTACAGTTGCTAGCTTGCATTCATTTTCTAGCTAGTTAATTATCAAAACTGTTGTGTCAAAACTAACAAAAAAGTAATATCTCTACTAATGTTAGCCAGCTGTTATTAGCTATATTGAAGTTATGGTTATATTCCACAAGTCACTGTGCTCTAGATTTCATCCACGTTCAAGAACTTGGTCCTTTTAGCAACAGGTGAAGAGGGTGGCCTACAGAAATAGAGTGGTAAATAGGAAAAGGAAAGATGCCAGGAGAAGATGCTGGCTGCAGAAACAGCTCCTACCTGATTGGTGAGAGGCGCTGACGGTCCACGTCTCTGCGTCTGCGCTCCAGGGAGCGACTACGGCCCCTCCTCATTGGGGATTTGTTTCGGGAGGCGGAGCGGCTTTGCTTGGACCTCCTGTCAGTGGTTTGAGCGTTAGAGGAGGGCTGGGGAGAGCGGCGGTCTCTGCGGCGTGGGGAGGTGCTGCGTCTCAGGGGACTGGGGCCTTGCTTGCGGATGGGCGAGCGGTTCTCCTTCCCCGACGAGGCGTCCTTGGAAGGAGACTTGATGGGTTTCTTCTCCCTGTCCTTCTCCCTTTCCCGTTCTTTCTCCCTCTCCGCCTGCTTGGCTTTCCTGTCTCTGGATCGGGAGCGACGGTCTCGAGAGCGGCTCCTCTTCTCCGGGGACTTGGACCTCCGGCCTCCGCGCTCGCGGTTCCGGCTTTCTCCGGAGGGCGGCGCCGCTGCTGCAGGGGCTGGCGGTGACGGTCTCTTGTTGGCACGAGACTTCCTCTCCACCTCCCCTACTGGGGATGAGGAACGTTGGTTCTTTTCTGCGGACGAACGCCTCCTGCCTGCAGGCGATTTAGATTTCCTTCCCCTATCCTTGGACCGGTCTGCGCTTCGGGAGCGCTTCCTGTCTCTGGACCGGCTCCGGCCCTTTGTCCGTTCCTTGGTGCTGGTTTCAGCTCCACTCCTGCTCTTTTTCTTCTCAGACTTATGTTGCTTGCTGGCCCGGTCCTTGGATTTGCTCCGGCTGCGGCGCTTGGACCCAGACTTGCTGGCATCTGCAGACTCCCGTCTGGCCTTGGTGTCCTTGCTGGCCTGTGTGCTGCTCTGCCCCTTGGAGGGGAGGCCTTTCCCCGTACTCCCCCTCTGCTGCTGCTCACCGTTCCGTGCCCTCTCCTGGATCTCACCCTCTTCCTCCGAGCCTGAATTGTAGCCCTGCAGAATCAAGCCCATTCCCGACTTCACTTTGCCCTCCATTAGTTCATTGTCCAGTTCGGCTTTGATCATGGCCCTCTGCTTCTCGAGGTCCTCCAGCACTGCCATGTCATCAAACTTGGGCCGCTTGGCGGAGGGGGAACCATCATCTTTGTCCCCAGAGGCGTTGTTGGTGCAGACAGCCAATGAGGACGACTCCTTGCGCTTGTGTTTCTTGTGTTTGTGCCTGTGCTTATGTCTGCGGTCCTTCTCCTCAGGAGAGGTATGCTTGTGTTTCTTGTGTTTACTGCGGTGCTTGTGTTTCTTCTTTTTGTGTTTGCTGGTACCGCCGCTGCTGTGTTTAGGCTCCGCCTCCGACTTCCCCCTGTCCTCCTCCTCCTCTTCCTCCTCTTCTCCAGACACGTCCCCATTCTCCTCCTCATTCCCGCTCTTCTCAGAGCTTTCTACGTCATCTACCCTGAAAGCACAAGCAGCATAGTTACAGCCAATAAGACTGACTGCTGGACATCAACAGTGCTTTATTGAGGATTTCCTATTGCCATTCCCACACTTGTGCAATCTTTAGTATTAATAGCTTTAATTTATCAACGGCATGTTCGCATTTAGCAGATAAACTATCACATGAATGTGACACTATGAATCTGACTAAACCAGAAGGTGAAGTCAGACTTTTCCCATGGCTCTGCCAAAGAGCACTAGTTTTTCCCTCCTGTACATCTGTCAAATAAAGCTTCATCTAAACACATGGTTGCCAGGACATTGTGAGGCTATAATTTAATTTGCTAAATAAATGCAGACAGTTGCCATCTTCTGAGCCATTACAATATCTTATGGTCATAAGTGCATGAAGTTACATAAGGATTTACAAGGGTACCAGATGGAGAACTTGCATTTGAATTTTATCCAGATTGAAGTAAATGCATTTACCTAAATAAACATAGTTAGTGATAAAATACATTTGTATAAAGCTATAAATTTAAATAATACAATTAATAATAACTGACGTTTATCTTAATGGAATATGCAAGCGTGTTAAAACTTTTAATCTCTTAGTCTGTTACAAGTATATATAATTTGTGTTGAACATTTATTTTACTTTGCATTTAGAGATAATTACCAGGAACAGGTTTGCAAAAACAAAACGAGTTTGCAGAGTTTTCAACTGAACCAATGAATGCCAAAATACTAACACAGCTAAAAACTGGTAGATAACGTTGTAACGGAGAAAGAAATTGCACCACAATCTCCATATTAACGGCAGTTATTAGTAAAATGCTGCCGGAAATGGAATGAATTCAATTGCCGCTTTCGGAGTACAACTTCAGGTAGCAGCCATCACCGTTAGCGCCGTTGGGCAAGCTATGAGACTCGTGGCCTTTATCTTAGGCTCGGCGGTGTGGTGAGTGAACAGAGAGAAACGAGAAAGCGCGTCAAAGCTAGTAAACTATACCTGCAAATCGCTCAATACTTATCAACATATTATGTTAAATACTTATAACTAATATATGTATAGTACTCGATACGTTTTGAAATACTTGTACACATGTTTATCGGAGACGTAACCTAGAGTGTAGCTGGAGTTTCGTGACAAGAAGCTAATGCTAGCTAGTTAGCTTGTTTACGATACATCTTGAACATACTATGCGATTCCAGTCCATAAGGTCAAAAAGTCAAATTAAATATATTATTATTATTATTATGCCATTTTTTCTAAAAGAGTTTGGGCAAATAAAATTAATATTTTCTTACTCGCGATCTTTTCCACTGTCCAGGCTCTTGCCGTCAACCTCTGTCTCCATGTCGGCCATTTTCATCATCTCGCCGTTCTCCTTACACATGCGCAGCGTGGACAATCGGTGGAAAAAAGGTTGAAAGACTTAAAAGCGGGGGCTATCTGACTCTTACGTTTAAAAAAAACAAAACGCGCACCGTAACGTTCGCGAGAAAGATTAACGCGTAGAGTAAAACTATTATGTAAAATGTTTTTGCGGATTCACTTCGCTATTATTTGCCAAACGTTGACGGTACAATTAAAAATGTAATCAAAAAAAGATATATAGCACTGGTACTGTAAGATATCCAGCTAGCTAACGTTACCTAGTTACAGATATATATGGTGAGTATAAGATAGAAATATATATTATTTTTAAACAGTAGGCGTCATATTTAAGATATACATCGTATGTATTCAGATTTCTATATTGTATATATTTTTCAAAAGCTAGAAATTCAAGATAACACTATTTTTCTTTTAATTATTTTAATAACTTAAGATGAACGGCGGTTATTTGATTGAAGGGTTCACGTGCTCCCAAAAAGCTGTATACAACAAGAACAAGGTGTCAATATGAGAAGCCTTCGGCTTCCTGAAAGCAATAGTACTGGCATTTTCTTTTGTGGCGCCTTCAAGATTCCGAATGAAACAAAGAAAGTATTAGTTTATTTTTATTAAAACCACGACTGCACGTTTTAAACACTGTAAACAAGGTAAGCAGTCGGTTAGTATAGGCGTAAAGCCTGAAATGTACTACTTACTTACTCGCTTGCTAGCTAGCTGTTATAACTAGATGTCTAGCTCGTTAATTAGCAGCCTGGGAGCCCGAATTGTAATAGTATTGTCCAATAGTAGCCAACCATATATAAACATAGCTCACCAATAGAGTTATTATACGTTTTTAAAAATTATTATTTTAAAGTCTGATCAAATATAAATATCCCAATGTAAATATATTCAAAGCTAAGAGTAAAGCTTTGTGCGAGTTTTTATGTGTGTCCTGTCCTAACTAATTATTTATTGAATTAGCCTTGCTCAGTCCAAATGCTCGTTGAATTTAAACAAACCTGTTCATTAACATGTCCTTCGTTTCACAGTTTACATATACACATTACTGCTGTACGATTAAATATGTCAGTTTACGTGACACCTCTCAGGTTCTTTTCATTTCCTCATGTAAACATCTCTTGCCAGATTAAGGATGAGGCAGCTGAAGGATGCATATCAGGATATCCAGCCCGTGACGCTGCGTCTCCCCGAGGAAAGGGCCACCTCCAGCCTGTACTGTAGCACTGCGGAGGGGATGGAGGCTCGGGTATCCACCCTGGTGGAGGCCTTCCTGGTGGAGGTCTACCGCTGCCGAGTCTGTCAGTTCACCAGCAGCCTGAAGGCTAAGATCAGCACGCATGTGGCAGAACGGCATGACCTGGGACATCCCTGCCATGCTCTGCCCTGCCTGGAGAAGGACGACAGGGAGAGCCTGGATGTTGAGGTGCGTGTCGCTGAGGAGGAGTTGGATCGAAGCCGTTCCCCCTATGATCTGGAGGATGCACTGCACGCAGCCACCAAAGATCGCGAAGACCACATCGATCACATGGGCCTGGAACGCATGTCTTTTCTACTGCCCATGTATGGCATTCTGCACAACATCAGTCCCCAGTCTTGTGACATGAGCCCAGGCACCAACTCTGACGGTGGCCTCCACGTCGCACACACCTGTGAGGTAGGTTGAAATGGCAATTAAAGGGTTTGATTCCTTACACAACGGCCATGAAGGTATTTTTTTTAAAGTTCCTTGGCTCCTGCTTGAATTTATATTCTACGTTCTTGTTGCCATAGTTCCTTAGGAGCGATATAAGCTTTTTTTTAAGGTTACCAGGTTGACAGGCTGAAGACGTTCAGGTCATGCCTTCTGTAAACGTTACTCAGACATGTTGTTTTATTGGAAACGCAAATCTTACTGCCCCAGCCTCGAGATGGCTTCCCATGGAACGGTTATTTTATATGTTTTCTACTGAGAGTGTGTTCATGGACGTATTTAGTTTTACTCACTTCTGTGTAAGGGTATGTATGTTAAGGTGTGTTTGAATGTATATGAAGAAGCCAATATTGATTTACTACTTCTCTCTCAGGTGAGCACTCTGTTTGAGGAGGAGGAGAATGAGGAGGAAGAGGAAGGGGAGCAAGGGGAGGAGGTGGCTGAGTTCCGACTGGAGGACACCGGCTCAGTCGACTTGCCTGGTACCTTATCCTGTCCCATGGAGTCTGTAGGCCCTGAGGACCAGAATGAGGAAATGGCCCAGTCGGCCCACCTCATGTCTCTTGGGTTGTGTAGGATCTCCAGCATAAAGTGCCTCCCTCCGGTGGGAACTCCAGAGCCCAGGTCCTCATCAGCCCTCTTGGGGCAGGAGGGCTCAGATAATCCCCTTGATGAGAAATCGAGCCGGCAAGTACTCTCAGAAATGGGCAAGCCCACACAGGCCGGGGGACTGTCGTGCATCCTTTGCCACGCTGATCTCTTCTCACAGAGCGCGTTGGAGCTGCACCTCAAATGCCACGGCGGAGTGCGTGGGTTTAAGTGCCCCCAGTGTGGCTGGGCCACGGAGGACTGGACAGAAATGGAGAGTCACTGCAGGGGTCACGGGACCCGCTGTGGCAGCCGGCCCCACCAGTGCGGGATGTGCCCCCGGGCCTTTCGGAGCGTGGGGTCCCGGGACGCACACCGGCGCCGGCACGGCAGGCAGGGTCAGGCCGTGGCGCAGTGCGTACGATGCCTGGCCTGGTTCTGTTCGAAGCAGGAGTCCGAGCTTCACCGGCGCTGCCACTTCCAGGGGGGCTTCAAGTGCCTGGTCTGCAGCTTCACAGGTAAGAATGAATCGCAGGGGTGGGGTCTTGAGCTTTCAAACTCAAGCTTTCGAATGTCCTCACGTCAGTCAAATATTCACTCAGATGCAGTTTTTGGGGTTAAATTGTAATGGCTATTCCTCCTCTTACAGTGAACTGTTTTTACAAGTCGTTGTTTTTGAAGTACTTTTGTGTGATTAATTATCATATTAAATTTGGCTTCAAAAATGTTACTTGTAAGTTATATAAAAAATGTTTTCTACTTAAGCTTTGGGAAATAGTCTTTTTCCCATGAATTTGATGAATATTATTAAAAATTGAGTAATTCCTAGTATAAATCAACACCAACTAAGGATTGGTATGTACGTGACACACTTCTGCCCCTTGTGTGTCCTCTCTGCTGCAGACAAGTCTTGGGACGAGATCCACAAGCATATGCTTAGTCAGCACAAACCGCTAGAGGACTTGCAGGACAATATGGACCAGCAGAGCACTGGCGACCGGTTAGTGGCTGTCCACACCTGATTCTTATAAGAGGCGAGGCTGCCCGTAGATGGCAATTGCGCTGGTTGCGTGAGAATGTATTTAAAACGGAGGTTTTAGCAGTGTGGTCGGGTCACCTCCATGAGAGTCTCTGCAAACCACCCCATCCCTCGCTCTCACTCCACCAGGCCCTCTCTGAAGGAGGAGCTGTCCCACCTCTGTGACGTCAGCGCTGACCACGGTGTCCTCCCGGGGGCTGACCTTGGGTCGGATGAGTGGTGGGAGCCCAAGAAGAGGAGGAAGAAGAAGAGGGTGAGGAGGAGGACGAAGGTCTGCCGGCAGGGTGGAGTTGAGGTGGGACAGGCAGAGGCGGAGGCCCCCAGCAGGAGAAGGAAGAAGCCAGCCCGGAGGGAATTCTGCTGTCCCCTCTGTGACAGGTACATCAACTGTGCGTTTTTCACCACAAATGTGCAGAGATGGGCAAGTGAGCTGGTGCCCCTGGGTTTTCCTGCATGTGAAAGAATACTGCAGCTGCACACACTTCTGGCAACCTCATTCTAAATGGTTCCAGAGTGTGCAAAAATATTTACTGCAATTTCTCACTTTGGGAGAAATAAAAAAGTGTTTGGATGAAAACTCTTACTTTCATCTGAAATGAAAGTGTGTATTTTACCGGAGGGTGGGGGAGGGGGATCCCTGTTCCCATATTCAGTCTGGTCTAGTCCCCCATCCTGTGATGTTTATCTTGGTGTGCACCTCCATTCTCAAACACTAGGGGACAGAGGTGATCCAGACTTGTGGCCCGGGGATTGGAGGCAGGACAGGAAGTTTTTTGTGGGAATATGTATTTGGGGAAGGTTCAGAAACATGGAGAATTTATGGTCGTCAAGTTGCCCAAGGACAACATTTCTTTATAAATGCTTGGGTATTCCTGCAATAAAGACTGGACCAAAGATTTATTTGAAACAAGTTGGATAGCTCCAAATAGCCCTCAGTATGATTGTCATCTGCCTGATGGTAATGGTAGTGCAGTTTTGCAGTTACACCCCCTGTGTCTTATTTCAGGTCATATTTGAAGGGGGCCGAGACGAGAAAAAATTTTGGTCATTTCCTGTGAAATGGACAACCTTATTCCAGTATTTCATAGAGGATCAAGGCATTCTTTATCCTGTTTCTACAGCTAAATCATCCCACTCAGAATTCAGCTCCAATTATTCTTGTGTTTTATCTGCCTCTTTGAACCTATTTAGTTATGATATACAGAAACGGACTGTGGTAACCTCAATAACCGTAAGGCTGGCTGGAGAATTTGGCGGGGGGGAGGGGGAGAAGAGTCTGCCGAGCCAAGGCACCGAGTAAATTATTCCATTCACGGTATTTATTTACTGTGAGTTTCCCGTAAGGTGTGGACCGAGCCTGTCCGTAAATTGGCAATGGCCGTACGAATGTTTCAGCTGAAGGTGACTAATGGAGAAGGAAGCTAGGGCAGTGGTGTCATTGAATGGCTGTGTTCAAGTGTACGTTATGTGCTGTGTGCAGAGCCTGCAAGGCATTCGTAGTCTCACCGGGCCTCGCTCATTATTTGTTCAGATGATCATTTGTAATGACGGAGTTACTAATCTCCGATCAACAATGCTGTGTTACAGCAGCTCAGTGTCAGCATTGCAAACCTCCTTAGAAGCAACTATGTGTGTGAAGTGTGCCACGCATGGCACGATAGTTCTGATACGGACACCAGTGACAATCCATAAGCCTTATTTCAAAAGTCTACCCACGGAAGATCCAAGTCAGCGAAGCTCAGCTTGACCAAAGTGAGATTCCTGCTGATTGCTTCCCAGTCGGAAATTTGCCTTTAGATTAGGGCTGGGGATTAATAAACGCTTAAGCTTGTTTCTAGTTGGTGGATGATGGTATCGATGCTAAATCAGACATTTCTATGTGCTAGCAAATACAACGGCAAGATGGGTTCACTATAATTTACAGTAAAAAAAAACTAAACAAAAAACGGTGTGCTTTTAAATGTATCTTGTGTATCTGTCACGCTCCCGTTAAGGGGAAAACAGAAACTTAGTGTTACTAGATACATGATGCCAACATGGCCCCATCACATGGTCCTCACAAACAGGTGAGCGGGAAGGGGTAGCGTCTGACTGAAGTGCTGCCTGACACTGTTCCCGTCACTGGCTCTCCATTATCTCATCACCTGCGTATGAGAAAGTGGGCCACCCTCCTTGGAACACAGTGCAGGTAATTGGGCAATCGGAGTCGAGGAGACGGGATGGCTCCTCTTTCTCTTCAGTTCTCTTCAGTCGCTTAACAATGGGATTCTTGGCCTCCTGCGTGGCTCAGTCAGTAAAGGCGGCGGCCTGCGTCATTATCGAGCGTCTCCTACCGGCTTCCCGGGGTCTGCAGGCCGGTTGTACAGTCGAGAGGGAATTGCCTCTCTAATAATTGGCGTTGAGCCTCTCGTGCAGCGGAAACGGGAGGATGGAAGGTGACTGGGATTGGAGGAGAGTAGTTGTACTTCTTCACCCTCCCCTTGTGTGTAGCGACAAGTCAAGATGCATTAGCACAAACGAAAGAAAACCACAAATAATCGGTAATTACAAATCGAAAAAAATTAAAATAATGGGATTCTTTCTGTTTGGCTTTCCACTAAACCGAATTCTGCTTAGAAGGTAATTCCGTTTAGAAGACATGTTAGAAGTCTACCTATAAAGAGATTTGTCTTATTGCTATTAAAAGCACGCTATTGCCAGAAATGGATCTTCTGCCAAACATCCCGTTGTTTTTAACTGTAAGATATAGGAGTGTGTCCCATCCTGGGATTAACTTCTCTGCTTCCTGTTTCCCCTCACAGGAAGTTTACCACCAAGCTAACCATGCGGCGACACATGGGGATCCACCAGGGGGAAAAGCCCTTCCAGTGTCCCCAGTGCCCCTACAGCACCCGCCTCAAGGCCTCACTGGTGCAGCACCTCAGAGTGCACACAGGTAACCCCGGGCCAGCCCCAGCGCTGTTACCGCTGCCCATACCCTACTCATCCCAACAATCGCCATCGCTATTGGTGACTGCCCCTCAAACGCAGTCATGTAGCAGAATTTCCTTTTCTGTTATTTTTCCTTGAACGTTTGATTCTAGGACACCTTTTTAAATTGCCTGGTCGCGTTCAGTCTGCAGACGTCATCCATACAGCCACACAGCTTACTCGGCATGATATAACTGTAAACCGTGATAGAAGGCGTATCTACACAATTGAGAACGTATTCCCAGAGCTATATGGGGGTCTCCGGTTGAGAGTTTCTGCAGATTTCACACTAGTCCCCTTAAATAAATAATGTGCAATTACAAAGGCAATCCACAATTACGGGGTGTGTCAGTATTGGCCAGTAGGGATCAATTCCGTCTAGTTTTATTAGCTAAAGCACATTTTTACAACACATTGTCAAAAAAGTAATTGGCATACAGAGTATATTTTCTTAAGAAAATCAATAAAAATACTAGAAAGACGATTGGGGGGAAAAAAGGCTTCCTAAAGCAGAGGAATAGAGAACAGCAGTGAAATTCTGATTAATGTGAATAAAATTTAAAGCTAGACCAGTTTAGTCAGTGCCAATAGTTTCAGGGAAAATGGCCGCTGACCGTAACCACCCCGTTTACCAGGTGTCAGGCGATACAGGGGAACTCTCATGACAGCTGCTGGCTAGGCTACAGGTGTAATTGCTAGTCACTGGGCATTAGACATGAAGAGAAAGAGAGGGAAAATAAAAGGTGTGGTCAATGGGGAGCCAGAGTGTTTGGTACCAGATATTATTTTGACACCTCCGCAGCAGTAGTCTATGGCAAAAATCTAAGCTACAGTATAAAAAGAGGAGGAAAGCTAGGCTAGAACTGTGCAGTACAAAAATATACCCTTTTTTTTAAAGGTTCGTTCAGGTATATTTATGCTTGTAACCCCTATTTAACTCAAGTCAAAAACTGCATTTTCCTGTGATTCACACTGCGGTGGATAGGCAATCCCCTCAAACTGAAAATGACTGATATCTTATGGGATCGCAGGCGGGTATCATTGCATAAAAATATTCCCACTTGACTCACATTAGTAAAAATCTTATGACCCATGCCCTGGCCTAATTACTCAAACTTGGTCCTGGATGTCTGCTCCACTCCAGCCCTTAATCATAACTTCCCTCAAGAACTGGACAGCCTGCTGGACAGTGGTCCTCTGGAATCGGTTTAGATGACCCCCATTCTTTGCCACTGACTTGAACTGGAGGAACAATGAACAGAATTCACCACTGTGAGACTTTACAGCTTATGACACTTGTAAGACAGCACAAACCCGTTACTACGAGCAGAAGGGAGCCAAGGTACAGTGATGCCCTGAATTGGTGGTCCAATGGGTGCCCTGTTCCAGTTTTCAGAGAATGTGTTTTGCTCAGAAAAAAGTACAAAAGGAGAAAGCCAAGGCCTGCTCGATGCCAGCTACTGGGGCAATTAATTTCTAAAGACCGGAGAGCTATTCTGTCAGCCGACGATTGTTTGTTCCTCCTTCGCAAACTGAAGAATTCTGGTGTGGAGGGGCCAATGGAGAGAGCTTTCTCACAGTCTCTCTGCGAGTGAACAGAGCAGGCCCGTGTCCATGGCAACGGCAGGGGATTACGTCATGTGATGTTAAAGACCAAGGCAGGATTCCTGGCCCCCGTGTTGGTTTTGTGGCGATTGTTGGAGCACTCTCCTGGTTACCTCACCGTTGTTCACAGAGGTTCCAGGGGAGGTCCGGGCTTTCTGCATTGTTCGTGGTGCTCGGGCTGACCTTGCGAGAAGGTTGTTGCAGGGCGACGTGAATTTATTTCAAGCCCTTTTCTCAGTCAGTTATGCCCAACACAAATTTGCCAAACGTTGGCTGTAACGAATGAGTGAATCCATCGCAAGGTCCATTACCCCATGACGTGCTTCATGTCTGTTTCACCCTGATTTTTCATCATTGTACTTGCAGAACTAACACGGAACATTTGTTATCGTCGGATAGTTGCCTAAAATGAACGTATATGCCAAAGTTATGTCTACTCTAGCCAGGACAGCTGTTGGTTTGCATTTCTTTTTTATGTTTCTAAACTAATGTAGACGGTTTCTATACGTTTTAGGAAGGGACGATGGACCAAAGTTTGTTTTTCCTGTTTTCGGCTAGTGACTATGTTTATGCATGTAGTTCTAATGAATCCATTATCTATGAATGATTCTCATCATTCCTAATGTTGGTATATTCAAAAGTTCTCGAGCATGACCGAAAAGCAGTAGAAACATAGTGTTTGTATGACAGCCGCCGGTCCGGTTTTGGAGCTGACGTTGTGGTGGCCTATGGCTCCCGTCCTTCCCGCAGGGGAGAAGCCCTTCAGGTGCAGCCAGTGTCCATACGCCTCGATCGACGGCAGCTCCCTGCGCAGGCACTCCCGCACTCACACCCAAGAGAAGCCACACCGATGCCAGCATTGCCCCTAC
Organism: Hiodon alosoides; assembly: GCA_025775065.1. Lineage (NCBI taxonomy): Eukaryota > Metazoa > Chordata > Actinopteri > Hiodontiformes > Hiodontidae > Hiodon > Hiodon alosoides. The sequence goes on from JAOYSI010016695.1 coordinate 27,577, forward strand.
AGCAGGTAAACCCACCCTTAACAGATGTGCCTCTCCACCCACCACCTCCTTAGAGCAGGTAATGACATCTATGTGCAACGTGTCACTTAATGCAGATGGTAACACCTGAACCGGTATACACCGGATTACACCGGCACTACAGATCCCATAGCCCCTCTGCATCTTGCTGCAGCATTCAACTTACCCGTTAAGTCATCTTGCTCAACCCTACCTATGGCCCTCGGTGCATCTCGGCTGCCTCTGCCACAGCTAGTGTTTCACCTGTAAATACATAGTGGACTCGGCGCTGATATCATGCGACTCCTCTTTCTGCCAGCATCCAGAAGAAGAGTTTGGATCTACACATGCGTCGCCACCACACAGGGGAGTCATTCCCCTGCCACCTCTGTCACTACTCCACCCCTGACCGGCAGCTATTGCTCCGCCACCTGCACAAGCACCACGCCACCGACCCGTCCCTGCTACCGAGGCGCAGGTCTCGCCCGCGCGCCTTCGCCCTGTCCCCTCTGAGACACACGGAGGCCCAGAACACCTGAATCAAGACTCCCGATGGCACCATGTGAATGTCCTTTCTCTCTGTGTCTTAATGACTCTGTTTGCTTTAGAATAAGACCTTCAGAAAAAGCTCAGGTTACCTTAAAAACAGTTGCACTCCCGACCAAAAATAGAAATTTCCTCAATTCCTCACGCTAAACTGGACTATAGCCTAGTATTCTCCAGGTCTTTTTCACAGGCTCTTGACGCTTCACATATGCTGTGTTACCCTGTGACGTTACTGTCATCTGACTGCTTCTGCCAATAGTTCTTTTTTTCCTTTTTCCTCATCTATGGCATTGTACAATGCTCTCAGTCTTAAGTATTCTGTTAACCCATTCATACCGATATTTGCTCAAACCACAGCCTTCTGCTGCAGCATTCCGCTACTTGATTCTTAAGGCCTTTTGTTGCTTTCTCGAACCATCCAATAATTTTAATTGAGAGCGGCGGTCTGTGTGCCATGGGCGAAATTTTTTTTTTTCATGTTAGTTACGACATATTATATGAAAATGGATAATGTCTTCCAAATCCACAATGTACAGGAAACATTACAGCTTTCATGTTAATGTTCTTGACAATTCCTGAGCCTTTTCTCCCCAGGACTAAGAGTAAATGTTTATATTGGAGTTATAGTTATTCATATGCTTTGGCCTGAGTAATGAATTAATTCCACCTGTTTGACCAGTTTAGTAGGGTTACAAAGTTCAGTTTCGTGTGTGTGTGTGTGCATGTGTGTGAGAGAAAAGTGAATGGAGTGTGAGAAAATACCATTATCTTGAAAAATTACGTTTTGTGAGTTCTTCCAAAAAAAGTTCAAGTAAGCAGTTCCCATGTAGGCTTTTGCTGAAGGAAGTTGACCTGGAAGAATTCCTCCGGTAATCCGTAGTTACCGAGGCAATTTTTACATAGTTTTTATTAGTTAAGTCCATATTGTGCTTATACCTAACTATCTAATTTCAGATACAATCGTTTCTGGAATTTGAAACTTTTTTTTAAAGCTCAAATTTGTGTAGCTAATTATTTACTTATTGTTAACAGTGTTAGGAGAGAAACTATATCTTATTATATATTACCCATATTATGTATAAGGATAAATATGTTTTTAACAATATTTTAATTTATTTAAATATATGTCCCCCCACAACTTTTATTACATCAGGATTGGCATGTTTATTTGCCCAATATTTTATAGTGTGTGTATTGCTTAATCTGTTAAACACATTTAATCTCCCTAGCAACCGCAGTTGGTTTTACGAACCTTGTAAAGTTTATAGCCAGGCCTTTTGAGTAAATTTTCTGTCACTCCATCAGAAATGAATAGGCAATAATAACGCCTCTCATGACTCAGTGTTTGAAGCAGGCTCATCAGTGGGGAAAGTAATGAGGCATGAATTGGGTATTTTACGAGAGATAGGGAGAAAGGGTGTGCTCAAAGTGACCTGGAAATCCAGGTGTATGAACGCCGTGCGTCACAAAGTGTGACTGGGTGCTACCTCGTCTGGATCAGGGCATCAACTAGGCAAACGCATAGAACGATGTCATGTTGCTGTGTTAGCGAATTGGCTAAAGTGATCCACCAAGTACAGTGCTATGCAATAATTCTAAACTATACAATAATGGTTATGTGTCGACGCCACAAGAATGCGCATGCATCCATTTATGACTGCAGCCTTTGTACAGTCACTCGTGTAGAGTTCCTGGATACTTATTTAACCACTGCCCTAATATGTTTTAGTTTCATGCGTACAATGAATAAATTGCCAGGTTTGTAGTTGAGCAATGGTAGTATGGCCAGGCTACTGGATTTACCAGAAGTAGGCCCACCCAGTCTGCTGTGAATTCACTGTGCACTCTAATCAAGCTAGTGGGGGTCGGGCCGGTCTTGTCCGTTATACATTCAAAAGATGTGTAAAGAATTACCTCATTGCGCTGCACGGGCCGCACTCTTATTAAAATACCCCCCCCCCCCCCCCGTTCTTTTCGACTTGTTTAGATACCCCTCCCAAGCTCTGACCCAGGATCAGTTTCAGAACTACTTTGGGATTCGGGATTGCCGAACCGGGATCTGTGCGTGGTGATGCTGTCTAGCCGTCTAGAAAGGGACTTTCACTGTGATGTTGTGGGTGCAGTAGTATACACACACACACAAACGCACAAAACACACACAAATGAATTATACACAAATGATTTTGCTCTTTCAGCAGGCAGGATCTCAGCCAACAGTGTTAAAGACACTGGCCTCTCGGAGCCACAGTGTCTGTGGGTTTTTCAGCTACAAATAACTAAACGAATACCTGCAAACACTGTGGACCACGATGACCAGGATTGAGCAACCCTGCTGTAGACATTAAATTCTGGTGTAAGTATGCGAGTATTGTGTTGTGTCCAATTGATCATTCCAGATTTATATATGTAATCCAGGCCTGGAAGTGATTCATGGTACCATTGTCTACCTTGTTGAAAGGCTCCTCAGGCCTCGCCATAAATCTCCATATGTGCAAGGACGTTGCTGCTGGACAAACCTGCAGCTGCTCGGTGACGGAGCTAAGGAGCCGTGAACAGGCTGATGGGCCCACATCTGGCTGAGCGAGACACCTGAACAGGGCTGGAGGAAAGACGGCCGCTTTTCCTACTGAGACGGCCGCTTTTCCTTCTGAGGCGGCG
>JAOYSI010016695.1:30877-68268 GCA_025775065.1 Hiodon alosoides
GGTAAAGACGACCGCTTTTCCTTCTGAGACGGCGGGTAAAGACAGCCGCTTTTCCTTCTGAGACGGCGGGTAAAGACAGCCGCTTTTCCTTCTGAGACAGCCGCTTTTCCTTCTGAGACGGCCGCTTTTCCTTCTGAGGCGGCGGGTAAAGACGACCGCTTTTCCTTCTGAGACGGCGGGTAAAGACAGCCGCTTTTCCTTCTGAGACGGCGGGTAAAGACGACCGCTTTTCCTTCTGAGACAGCCGCTTTTCCTTCTGAGACGGCCGCTTTTCCTTCTGAGACGGTCGGGTAAAGACGGCCGCTTTTCCTTCTGAGACGGCCGCTTTTCCTTCTGAGACGGCCGCTTTTCTTTCTGAGACGGCGGGTAAAGACTTCCTGGCATTCAGACGGCCTGAGGAAAAAAAATCTGCTGACGAAAAGGGGGGGCCTGGGACAAAACCTTTGGTGAGAAACGGGGTGACCACAATAACATGAGCGACCACCCTGCTGCTCTTTTTAATGCTTTACAAAATCTGGGCAGCTGTATCGCTCAGGATGAATGTGAGTGGGCCTCCGCACCCTGAGCCAATAAGCACAGACCTCCATTTTTTTAGGAAACTTGCAGATCTTATCTTTGAACTCAAACCTAAACCACAATCCAAAACTATGCTTCATAGCGCTTTATCATTCCAGATGTATAGATTAAAAAGTTTCCCTTTGTCCTTAGGAACTTGAAATGACTTGGGCTTAGAGAACTAAGCTGCTAACTGAATCTGTCTCTTCTTGGTCTCCGTTTTGGCATTGCCTGATAATTATCTGCAACCTATCATTTGTGTTCAGATGGATGTGTTTATTTTAGAAAACAAGAAATACCTTTTCCATTTTTTTTTTCTGCCATTAACGCATATTTTCAAACATTTGTGAACTAGTTCTGAGTCACTCAGTAAAGGGGCATGATTGTAACCCTAAAAAGTTTCCCCACTGCCATGAAGTGTAAGTCCGCTCGAATCTAAATCCAGTGTCTAAACTTGGCCAAGAAGAATATTTGGCAGCCAAATGATTTATACATTTTGCATGGGTCATTTGTATACGCATGTATAGCCCACTGGAGAAGCCAGGCTTCTGTACTGGAACTCTGCATGTGGCTTGTGAAATTCATCTGAGAGGTTGCCTGGTTTGTGGGCTCCAGCAAATCATCTCCTTGTGGGAATTCCTGAGCGGTGGCGCCACGTGACGCCGACCCAGAGTGCACTGCAGATGAGGGCGCCCTGGCAGTAGAGCGGATAATTCCGTCAGTGTGCGCCGAGGAGGAAAAAACTTTTTGTATCCAAGTGAGAGACTGACAGAGAAAGCAGTATTTGGATGGCATTCTGAACACTTCTCTTGTGACTGATTCTCCGTGGCGTTTCTCTCGCTAGTTCTTTTTCTTAATTTTAGATAATGATGCGCAACAAAAAGGACATTTCCCTAGTATTTTTCTAACTTGTGTTCTTAAAGTTGTACCTCCGTACTTTCTGTGTTGGAAAGACCTGCAATCTTGAAGGACAATTTAAAAATATATATATAAAAAGCATTATTCAGCTCTGATGGTAGTGCAAAAAGATTTGAGTGAACCAAACATGACTTATAAAAAAAACTTGGAGTCGTTTTATATCGATATATATCGGCCTCATATCGATACAGAGCTTCGTCTTTTGGAGCAGTGCATTTGAGAAAAGTTAACTTGAGGCCCATTTCATAGTTAAAGAGAGGAAAAACAGCATCCACCAAATTTTTGTTTTTTTTCCCCACTGTCATTTTATTGAAAATGTCTCAGTGGACCGGTCTGACTTCCTTTCCACCATCCTCATCTGCATATGAGTGTGGTGCCACTGTACGGTGTGGTGCCACTGTACGGTGTGGTGCCACTGTACGGTGTGGTGCCACTGTACGGTGTGGTGCCACTGTACGGTGTGGTGCCGTACTCTTACGCCGTCTCAATCTCTGACTCTTAGGAAAAGGACTGCACGGTGCCCTCTGTGCTCTCTGCTTCTGACTCATAAAAAACGGATGTGTTGCTTGGGAGATTTCGGTATTGACCACTTTTATTTGTGGGTTCCCCATTAAAATGGAGGCCATTGTCCCAAAGTCTCCCTAATCGCTGGCCCCTGTTGTGTGGAACAAGCCTAATGGATCAGATACGGGGCTCTGGGGCCCCTGAGGGCGTGGAGGTGGCTGGGCTTAGATAGCTGGACCTGTGGCTGAAACTATGCACTTGCGCTCGTTACCGCTGGTAAGAGAGAAAATGTACCTCAGTCTTGTCCTAACTTACAGAATAAGACAAGACTGATGTTCAGGCTCGTGTAGGAGTATTTATTGCTGCCATTTCCTCTTCCTTGTGTGAATCTTTGGATTATTACAAATACACAGCGATTTTGGAAAGTCATTACAGTAACCGCCCATGTGTCACCAATATGAGGGGAATAAAACCACAACAGAGTGAGTAATCTGCATGAGCATTCTGTTCTTCAAGTTGCATTCGAATATAATTACATGGTCTGCTTGCCAATACTACCCAATGTTTCTGTCTGTAAATGTGACCCGAGGTGGGAGTTTCCATTGGTTTTTGGAAATGACTGAATGTAATGTGTATATAAATTGGACAGTATTAAGATACGATTAGAAAATAGTCTCAAACAGGAAAGGGCAAATCATCGGTGCATCTTAAAAATTAAGATGGTTGTTCTGTCTTTTTCCTGTATAGTAAACGGCGGCTCCAGTTCACAGTTCATCTACTTCAGTCTGCCCTGGGTAGGCCCAGCTGTGTTAATCTCTGTTATGTTTGGCTGATACTGGCATTTTCCCATCTCCTGTGCCTGGATTCTACTTAGAACTTCTGATGATTGGTATCCACCTTCGTTATTCATGCATGAGACACAGTAAAATTATGAGTCACTAATTCAGGTCCAGGTGGTATATGGTATACTTCTAAACGGCAAATGATACAAAGCTATACACCAAGAATCCAAATACGCTATCATATTGTGGAAAACAACACACAGACCCTATAAGGGACACAAGTGAACACAATTCCTAATTACTCTCAAACCAGGAGTCACAGTCTGTGAACCAGATGGTGTTTTTTTTTTTTTTTTTTTTTTTTTTGGAAGTCAGAAAGCCTGTGTCAATTGGAGTTGGTTCAGTCATGGTTTTGAGTGGTAATTTATGACTTCCAGGTGGGGTAGGAGAAGACTTTCACAAGCTCTTTTGAGTCCTTTGGGCGTCTTGTGCCTTTTGAGGGCACCGCCTCGTGCAAAATCTGCAGCCAATTTGTGCAGCTTAAACCAGACATTAATTTGACAAAAGTTTCTTCTGTATGACCACCTACAGCATCCCCTGGCCCAAGCATCTAAGACTAAATCCCACCTCTAACCCCATTACCTCTTAAACGTCCTAACATATTCGCCACTTCCTGTTGCTTCCTCAATACTTGAAATCCAACAGCAGAATCCCGGAACACACTGGACCATCAACCCCTAAACCCTTGCAGCCTGGAAGGCAGACGGCGAGGGTAGCGACTGATAGCCGCGGGAGTCATTCGCTAAATGAGATCCAGGCAGACGGGGCTCGAAGGAAGCAGTTAAGTTCTCTTTACTGTAAGGGACATAAAACTGGGAATGCCAGGGCTCTACCGGAGAGAGGGAGAGTGGAGTTTATCGATTCATTTAGTGAATTATTCAAAGAAGTGTTTTGGGTTGTTGAACGGACCTCTTGAGTCCACAACATGGCCCTTCTGCGCACTAGTCAGCATTCTGCTTAATCCCTTTGACTCTACCAGGTGAACTCATTTATTCCCGTTCAAGTCTGAATTGTAATTTTATAGATTAATAAATAAATAAAAGAAAATGTGAGTAAATGTGTACTTATTGCAACCTGTGGCCAGCCCCAGGACTACCCTGATCTAAGATGAGAATCGGCCCACGTAGGATTCCCTACGCCGTATCTTCACTTGTGTCCCCTCCCTTATATACTACTGCTAACGTAGTTCACTGCACTCATTTTATCTTGGCGCTATGTACTAATACACATTATCACATTGTAATCTTAACACTTATTCCTAGCATCACAATGCAGAAGCTCAGTGCACGTCCCCTTTTAAATCAATATCTTGCAGCACCTAATTAAAACCAAGGTCATTAATGACCTGCCCAATGTTATAATGTCTACTTGTAGAAATATTGATTTAGCTAAAAAATTTAAAAAAATAAAAACCATTGTAAATTTATGCAGTATGTTGCTCCAGCCAAGTTCTAGAAAGCTCGACATTGCACATGTTTAATATAAAGAAGTTTTTCTCACAATCAGACTGGCCTTATGGAAATCTTGTGTTATTAAGGAAGGTGGTGGTAGCTAAAACTTCCCAAACCTGACCGTTGTTATTCAGGAACTATACGAGCGGGAATAAGAAGCGCCTGTTTTTCAGCTCGTCCGTCTCGGCCACGAGGGTTGAACCATCAAGCTCTGACTCTCAGATAGTGCTCCTGGCCTGCCTTTCCAGAAGAGACAGAGGAAGGATGTTTAACAGTTGGCCTTCTTTGCTTATTGGTGTCCCTTTAGCGTCCTTCGCACGGTTCCCCTCTTGTCTTTATGGAGCGTGCCATGTGTGTCTGTGTGTAGGCCAGAAGAGTTACGAGACTTTGTTTCATTGCGAAGGCTGAAGGCTTGGGCAGGGAAAGCCACAGCCGTCGTTCAGGCAGATGTTCTTTGTTCCCCCGACAGATGCTTCCTTCCCTTTTTCCTTTCTTCCTTCCCCTTTCTTTATTTTCCTTCTCTCCATTTTACGATCTTCTGCTGTTTTGATAGTCGCCGCAGCAGAAGTGGGAGTGAGCTGGGAGAAGGGGCAACTGGCCCAGGCGTTTGGCCGCCCACAACTTGGATTTATCCAGGCTTTAAAGGGGGATTGTTCCTGTGGCCTTCCCAGTTAGCCTTCTGAGCGTGTTCAGATGGTCAAAGTAAGAGGACGTCTTAAATGTGAAAAATACTCTCATAATCTCAGCGGCACATCAACCATGAGTCTCTCCCATTAACTCCCACCTTATCTGGGTGTTCATCTATGTAAAATCGTGTAGCAACTGGATTACAATCTGTTGCATACTGCTATCTCAATAGATAACCCATCAACTAATAATGGCATGAGGGAAGGGAAGAATGGCAAATACATGAAAGCTACAATTTGATGTACACAAACTCTCTCCACATCTGGTCTACTGTAGATTTTAACCATAAGTGTGATTAAAAGAAGTTGTCCACTAAAAGGAACTTAGTTAATCATTCTGGCATCTGAATGAATTGGAACGCGCAAGATATTTTAATTTTGTTAGGCCAAGGGCAAGATTAAATCAGCAAAGGGAACACATTTGGAAAGGCATATGATAGTCCACAACTGAGATTTATTTGGGCATGTGTAGAAGGCACCTGAAGTGGGACCCAGGGCCGCCGAAACGGAAAACATAAAGTAAATAAATAAACTGGTTGATGATGCTTGTCCAGCCAGTTCGACCAATAAGGGGAGAAAAATGCCAAGGGCAAGGCCAGATTGCGTGATCCAAATGGACAAAAACTTTCTGGCTGTAGAAATGAATCCCGGTGGGTTTTTTTGCGTAGTTTGAATGTTAAGCAGAAGAGGGCAAAGACTCTGCACTGTTGTTTTCCTCTTCCTACTGCAGGACGGTAATAGCCTGGAGTCTAAGAGTCCCGTTAATAAATGCTGTGATGCATTCTCTCTCAACCCGCCTCACATTCCCAGCAGCTAGTCAGCCCTTTGGCTTAGACCTGTTCCAGCTGTGACTGACAGCTCCAAGTTGAAGTAACGGGAGCCCTTCTTTTGGGAGGTGTAATGTTCACCAAAGTCCAGTCAGATTCAACGGTTATGCGCCCTGTGAAAGTCTCACAGTGAGACTCTCACTAAAGACATTTATTGTTTTCTGTAGATAACAGGAAGTGTAGTCTTTCTCAGTGGAAGTCCTCATCATCTGAGTCGCGTGTGAGGCAAATGTGAAACGCATAATTTAAGCTAGGGAACACTTTTATTCGATTAAACTATCTTACAGACCAAAGTGGGGCTGACTCAAAGAGGGCGCCCTCCTTTAAACGCCTCGTGAGCGATGTATAACGAAAGGGAAAAGAAATGCATTCAAATACAGGGTGTGTGTTACAATATTATCAGCCTCACTGCTATTTGAGTGGCCACAGTGGAATCAAAACCACGAGAGAAGGGCGGACGCTACTGCTAATGGGGAATAATTGTGGTATAGTTGTCAGTTGCCCCGGTGACTTGCTAATACAGGTAGAGTGTTCCTTGTGCGTTCTTTAACCACCACCCCCCCCGTCTACTCCCAACCGAACTTAACCATCCCTTACTATTTGGAATGAGATCATATCTTTCTATTAATTGTTTCTACGCACCCAAAAGCCTATCACTCTCAGACACATCTGTTTCCAGCCCCTGTGAAATGAGAAACAAATGGACTGAGAGTTCCCTTATTTCCCTGGTGGGTTGCATGTTTAAAAAATAATATCCTATTACTACGCAATCATGTTTTTTGCCACGAAGAAAGGCTGGTCTCTATCTGCTGACTGTCAAATTTTTCCAAACACACATTGGGGATCAGTAAGGAAAAACCCCCTCAAACACTGTTGAACCGATATGTAACATTAGAAGAGTTCATTCTTTGGGTGGGTTGGAATAGAGGTTTGGCTTTGCTGCAGGCATTCGGGAGATGCAAATTGCAAATTGCAGTTCCCAGTGCTAGTTGGTTGGACCTGAGGCGATCGAGACTTCATTTGTTTGAGAGTATGTCAGGTCTGCGATAAAGTTGGGAAAGATAAAGGGTGGCTCTTGGGACTACTTCAAATGCCTCACACACTTACCATCAGTCATGCTTTTATAGAGATTATCTGACACAGACTTGTTCCCACTATGTTGGGGAAACACTAAAGTAAATCAATACCGTTTAGCCCTGGTATGGTGGATGAAGTTAAGAATTAGATATTGAAGCGTGAGTGTTGCGTTGACAATTTGGTTCCTCCGGCAACGTGCTTTTTGGCGTCAGCAGGGCACCGTTTCCCACTGATGAACGCTCCACCGCAAATAGAGAAAAATGTGAAAGGATGCCTTCATGCAAATGTTCTGACCTTGTGGAAATATGCCTTTTTTTGTGCCTATTCTAAAGCCCCGTAACTGAAGGACATGTTTTAATGTGCACTTTGAGTTTAAACATTTTATTTCCCCCAGCAGCTATAAATTGCTTTGGTTATTGTGCTGAAGACGAGGCCCAGAGTCACATGTTCCGGTCTGAGAGAGCTGTGTAGGCTTGAGACCCTAGTGATGCAGTGCTGTGCTTGTACATTAACATGGTCTGTCAGGCAGATGGTTTTGTTTTTTGTGCTTGAATCGACATGTGTGTCTGCACCAGCATCACGCTCTCCTTTTATGTCATTTTTTTCTTCAACAGAATGTTTAGGAATGCCTTCGAACGAATAGGGCCATTTGTGCCTCTGTGGTAAATCTAGGGTAAGTGTCTGAGAGGGACACAGCTTGTAGCCCACAGGGCCGGCTGTCCTATCCAACCGTGGGTCAGAGTTATGGGAGACAGGTGGCAAGCTCTCAGCTGCCCAGGAAAAGCTCCGGGTTTCCATTTGCATTCAAAAGGCCGATTTCTGCCTTGGCTCCAATAAAACACACCAGCCCAAAACAGTGCGTTGAGGCTTTGTCTGAAATCCCACCACATAAATCTCCCCCTCACTCCTTGTGGAAGTATCAACTGCTTGTACCGTTTAGCCTAGGCCTTGTAAAATGCGTCTTATTGGTACAAGCTCATCCACGGCCGTTGAATCCAGCACTAAGCTTGGGACCAAATTAAAACTTTGACAACCCACATTTAATAAAATTGTATTTAATAGCGTTTTCTTCTTTTGTGTATCTTATTTATTCTGCCGATAAAAAGAAAAAGCTATTAAATACCGTAACGTAAGGGTTTGGTCCCAGCCTAAGGGAAATCTACCACATGGGACACTAATCTGAATGTAAGAGGGTGAATTGTTCACGTTTATTAAGGAACTTAGTTTTATTATTCCCCTATGACAGTCGGGGATAGCTGCACACTGCATATTTTACAATGTAATTTCCTCTCCACATTGCACTGCTCGTGAGTAAGAAAGATGTTAGAGTTCACATGACAACATGTGCATTACCAACTTCTTTGTGACCCAATACATAAAGCATATATCTTGGAGTGCAAGTGAAGATATTTATAACTATAATTCAGATATTAATAAGTGAGTCTTTTCCATAACATAATTCATGCCATAATCCAAATCCAGGATTTTAATTTTTTTTTTTTTTTTTTTTGATCTATAGATAAAAAATAATAAATTCCCATGCAGCTGCAGAGATTTGTATAATTACTTTTCGCTTCTGACACTACTGTACAGTGTCACTGTAAACTTGGGCCTTGGTACAATTTGCCTATGTGGGAAGTCTGTAAATATTTACCAGGCACCGTTTCACTCAGACATTTGGCAGGGCTTCTTGGCAGTGCAGGAAATATCGTGTGTGCTTTAATGTGATATTTATCATTATATTTTATATTCAGTTTCCATATTCAAGGGTGCATCTACTTTGGCCAGAATGTTGCTTTTCATGATTTAGGGGTGAGATTTGTTTATGTGCAAGAACTAATTTCACAAAATCTGATCTACCTAGTTATCTACCTTGAAGTGGAAGGTGTTCTGTAAAATGACAGTTTAGGCCCTCATCATGAAATTAAAAGCACTGCTAGAAAAGAGTCACTTTTCACTGATCTGTAAAAATTCAATTCAATTCAGTCAGCGTTTGCTTTCAGCTTATACAAATACTGAATATTATCTCGAGACAGGTTGCAAAATTTGGAACTTAACTATAAAAACATCTATTAGAATCCACAGAAAGCACAATTCTCTGTGAATCCAGATCAAAATTTTGGCAACTTGCTGATCTCAACTTTACTGATCAGCATTGTATTTAGTTCACAAGCAACTTATTTTTCTTTGGGTGCCGGGGCGGATCCAGATTATTTTCAAGTGGGGGGGCACAGGGGGGAACAACAGTTAAATTGGGGGGGGGGCACCCAAAAGTGACTATTCGAAGTGAACAATGATTGACATCACTAAGAGCCAATGAAAACTGGGGGGGGCACACGGGGGGGACAATCAGATCACAAGGGGGGCAGGGTCCCCCCCCAGTGCACCCATGGAAAATCTGCCCCTGTTTGGGTGATGGACGGACAAAGTCTGCACACAGTAAGTACAGATTGGCTCTAATGTAGCCTAGAGCTTCGATCGGTCTTGATATTTCAAGCCCGACCAGAGCTGAGCCCGTTCAAGTGAAGCCTGAGCCGGACGCAGCAGGAATTAATCTTTAGAAAATTTGGCTTGACCCGGTCCTAGTCTGTTCAAGTGAAGCCTGAACCCTACCCGGCCTGAATGTGTTGTCAGAAAATCGGGCCCCTAGTCGGGTTTGGACCTTTAATCAAAACTCTAATGTAGACTGACAAAAAATATGACAGCTAGGTGCAAGAGGGTTTGTTGGATATATAAATATCTCTCCGTGTAGGCAAACATGATTTCACCCACATTCTCTAATTGGCTCTGAGGTATTGTTAGATATAAATAACTCGAATAGGAGTACATCACTTCGCTGGCATTTTTAAACTGGGGAGATGGATCGTAGGATTTTTATATAGCTCTTCAAATATGGGTACAAAATTTCCCCCACGTTCTGTAATCGGAAGAGAGTCTTGGTGTCTGCTGTTGATTCAGGTAATCCTGCTCAGCTATTTTAAAGCATACTTTCACTCACTGCACAAGCTGATAATAAATCATAATACTACTACTAATAATAATAATAATTTAAAAAAACGGTCTGTAGTTATCGCACTTTCTCAAGAACCCATCATGCATTGAGTCTGAAGCTACTGATTGATAGTGATTGTAACTGTACTGTCCCAACTGTTCTTGTTGGGACTAAATTACAGAGGATAAATTCAAATTAGTGTGAATTTAAATGGTTTGTGGTAAATGTCAATTCACCTCAGTTAATGACACTCTCTTTCCCATAATTGGTTATTTAAGTCACTTTGATTTAATGTTAATTCACCTCAGTTAATGACACTCACTTTCCTATAATTGGTTTTTTAAATCACTTTGATTTAATGTGTTTGCTATGTGTGCTAATGTAAAGTATAAGTTATGGGGCATGGCACACCCTCCTAAGTACCCTGCTACTGTCCAGGAAAATGAAAAGAAAATACATGCCAGAATTTATTGAGCGAATTGTTTGTGTACCTGGAGCATTTGAAAATGCAGTTTTGCATGATGAAATCACTTTGTATCCCGAGTGTGCTGACCTTAATCCTCTGTATGTCCTGTCTTTAATAATTGTCCGCTGTACAGAAGGCAACCTACACGGTAAACCATGCTAATTAAACATATCTGCTATGTAGATATGAAAGCAGCATGACTAATTACATACCAAACAGCTATAAAGATTAATGAAGAAAAGCCATTTCATGACAGTTTGTAAGAGGCCATATGTTTCTCAGGCTTCTCCATATTGCTCTGAGTGGGAAGACCGGTGAGTCTGAGGGTTTTCCTGTTACGGACCGTGCACCTGCACATTATAAACTCCCCAACGGAGCCGTTTCCCGGGCCCCCCGGGCCTCCTGGGCCTCCAATATCCATGGAAACGGGGTTGAAGAAATTGCCGTTGTGCTCCGACAGGGTCATTAGAGCAGCGATGAAAAGCGGGGATTTTTACTCCTTCCGTCTTTACGACACCATTGGAAATTTGGGCCTTGAAACCCAGACGGGTCGAGCGATGAATAAAAGATTAGCGTTGCGGTGGCTGCTGGACCTCCAGATTTCTGAGAGTTAGAAAAACCCCTCTTCCTAAACCCGCCTGTTCCCCCGGCCCTCCAAGCATGCCACCAGTTCAGATCCTCCTCCCATGGCTCTCCCAGCTGCGCCCCTGTGTTATTAGTGTCCTCGCCGTTCCTTCTGCCCAGGTAAACGGCTGCTACTAGACCCCCCACTATGTCCACACCTGTGGCTCATATTGCGTTTGGGGACAGTATCAACTGTGCCTATAACAACAGCATTTACTTCAACTGTTAAGGCTTTGGGTCGTACACAGTAACTTGCGTAGTAGAAAACATCAATTTCTAGTAAGACAGTAAGGCTGTCTGAATGGCAGAGTTGTGCACTGGATATGACCATTAAAAGGTTATAAATGTAACTTAAATGTTAATGAATAGAGTTAATGAACTGATCTAATGGATCTAACGCAATTCAACCACTAGAGCTTCAGTTCCTGGTAAACAGCCCCACTAGTTAACTCTAATAGGATGCCCATCCCTGTGTATCTCATATATGGCTAAATCAATCCAGGCAGCATTTGCAGATATACTGGCTAGTGTGTACAAGGGTACAACATATTGATTTCCACTAGAAAACAAATGAAGAAGAAAGTTGCAGAAGTTTCTAACGACAATATTTATTTAGCCGACCTTGACGTTGACAGAATTAAGTAACGAAAAAGCCTACACACTGTCTCTTTACACTTTCTACTGTCATACATTTCTTAGGGGCAGGTACGGTTCGATAGCGCAGGTGTCTGCATGGCTCGACCACCTCCCAGCTGGTCAGCGGCCTGACAGCACAACGGATAGCCTTGTGATTTTTTTATTTTTTTTGCCCCAGACATTCCTTCTGTTCTTTTTCTGGTTATCCTAAATGATACTATCTTCCCATGATACAAAGGTTTCCTTCAATCTGGTGCACCTGCTAGTTTTCCAGAAGTGCGTGTTGCCAGAACACAACATTCTTAGGGACTTGTTCAATATTGGAGAGGGCCATCGATCTCTGACGGCATTGACTTGACGTGCAATGAGTACACTGGGAATACATTTGCTCTTTTGGACGCAAGACATCTTGTTAGGATGATTTAGGTCTTTACATAACTCATACAACTTAAAAATCCCTCACTCTTTATTAGGTAAACTGATCATGTCCTCCTCCTGAAACCCGCTCTAATAAATTCCTCTGCTCTGCATGCTTTGTGTGGGACTACTTCACTGGAGTCTGGAGAGGAGAAGACTCTATTGAACACATATAAATATATGCCTTCGTTGATTTCACCCCCTAAACATTGTAAATACCTTACGTATATGTTATTAAATAGCCAGGAGAGCTGTAATACACACTGGTATATTTTAACAAATCAAAGAGGCTTTGCGTTCTGTTCTCAACTTAGTTCCATGCTTTATATCTATCAGATAAACTGATGGCTAGGAAAAATCAACATTTCATCTTCCCTGCCCAGTTTCTTTGTTAACAATAACCTTGAGAATCTTGGCTAGGGATGGTGCAGCAGGGTAGTTTCTGGGCTGGGCGCTGGTTAACATTGGTCATGACTAATCTTCACCTGGGCACTGAGCTGGATGACATGACACGGTTGCATTCATCAGCGGGTGCAACCACAAGCTGATCCACTCCCAGAGAAAGAACGCCCAGGAAGCCTCAGCATGAGAGCAGGGTTTTTTACTGCAGAGCCCTCACACTGGTTCCTCACACACTCCAACCTGTCACAGTCCTTGTAGAAATGTCGAAATTTCAGTTAGCTTTTTTTGTCATGTGACATCTGGTCTGCTTCCTCTTTTAAGAGGGTCAGCAGAAATTACCTCCTCAAAATAGGACCAAATGTGGCATGGTGTACGAGGATGTCTACACAATATGGGAAATTTATTTTAGGTTTAAAGGTTTTTCCATGGAGATATGTTATTCTCTCATTTGAGCTGTGTACATTTGACTTGCAAGGTATACATAGACCCCTTAAAAATACATATATATTTTTTCAAAGGAAGGATTTGTTTTTCATTGGTAACACCAACCAAGTGACATAGATACTGCAAATGAAAAACACGATTTTCTCTCAACTACACAAATGGCTTTGTGGCGCTATGGGCATTTGCTTCTAAATAGTAACTTCTTGAAAGATTATGCTCTGGTGGTTTGACGTAGTCTAAGTAAGTATATTAGATTGACTGTTCCTGGAAAAATATCTCTTAAGATTGTATTTTTGTTCCCCAGGCACAAAGTAATGAAAGAGAAACTTTTAATACAATCACGAGGAAACAAATAAATCTATTAACAGCGACTGTGTTATTTTTTCTATACATGATCTTTATAATGAAGCATATAGGCATTAATAAGAGGGTAGGGGGATTCGCTGCTTTGCACGTGCGGACGAGACACTTTCTCGTAGTTATTATTTGTACTTTTGGAGGCAACTTGCTTACAAAGCAAAATCACCACAAGCAAGCCAGCACAAGTACAATAACAAGGGATTTGTAAAGGGGTTGTTTGTTGCAGCCAGAGACGAATCGTTCGCTAAAAGTGGACAAACTGCTCATTTGCGGAATCGAATGACGACGCGATGTTTGAAGTCTACTTGGATCTGCGACCACAGTATGTGGTCAAATACGAATTAAATGCGCGTTTCCCCTTCTATATAAAACGATGATCAGGATCAGGATGATCGAATGTCTGAATTTCTCTGTTTTGTACTAGTGCAATTAAAGATATAGTGAATTGTTCGATAATACTGGGCAATGGCACGTTAAAGGTATTTGCCTATTTGTGGGGTTTTAAGGAAATGTTGATATTTTTTGTTTAAGAGATTTTGACGTTTACTTCACACATTACAGACGTTTATGTACGACTAAATATGAATTTAAATAAACCAACCAAGTTCGTTCGTGTTACCCAGGAGTCATGTATTGCATTTGTTCGGTAATATGAATGAGTCATCTATACTTTATATATTCTTCCTGCTTCATAACACAATATTCAATTACCGTTGACGTTCCTTTACCGAAATGTTTATACCGGAATATTTATTTCCAGTTATTTTGTGATCACCCTATCCTCTCATAAAACATTGTTTAAAAAAAAAACAAAAAAACAATTACACTGGCAAACTAGAATATTAACGTTATGTATTTTAGTCTTTATTTTTCACTGCCTATATAAACATTCAATGTCAAATTACTTGCTTATACAAATACACGCACTCTTCTTTTGTATCGGTAGCCGCTAGCAGACTGCTTTGCGATAGAATTGGAAACGCAACTCAAACCGAGTGAGGGCTATCGAATTTACCCTAAAAAATGCGCACATTAAACGAGACGCGCTAAATGAAATTCCTCATCATGCTACCAAGACCCAGCAGGAAATACTGCTCGTCTGTGGAAATTATGCATCCCACTGAGATCAATGACAAGACGAATTAAAATTTGCAAGTTTGAGAAACACTAATGTTAGTTTCAAGTGCATTTGAGTTTACGGGAATAGCCAAACGTCCCATCCCTACACGGGATAAGTAGCAAATCTTCGTCGCAGATAAATTCTTACTCATCCAGGTTGAAAACTGTAATTTCCATATAACAAAAAACTAAATATTGAGGTTTAAAAAAAAAAAATTGAATATCGTGTTCCTTCTCATATAAATTTGATAATGTAGCTAGCATGGCCAGATTAAAATTACCTTAAAAGTAATTGCCTTCAAGTAATATTGAAAAACTGCCATAGAACAATTCGTAAGATGCATGCTCGCACTCCTAGTTTTCGATATTTACTGCATACGTTTAGCCTGGCCCTCTAAAAGGGTGTTGCATTCCTGACATAACATCCAGTGAAGCTGAGGAAAGAGAACGGCCGAGGGAGGGAGATGAGACAACTTCTGCATACAGAATAACCGTAAGGATATTAGCTCCCGGAGCCTCGGGAAACGCTTGCTTGAAACGCATTTGAAGAGGAAGGGATAATAATAACGGACTTAAAATAAACGACGTTTCGATTATTTTATGTTCATAACAACGCCTATTCGTTTTCGACAAGACATGCCATAGTAAACATTAAGACTGAAAAATATGAAGTGAAACCGATATTGGGCTTTTGGTCGAACGAAGTGAATGTAGTCTATTTCCAATTCGATTTTAAAGTGCTAACCGTAACAACAACAACAACAAAACCCGCTCGCATCTTACAAACATAGAAAGCCTGCGCAACCGATAAAAGTTTTCATGACCGTGTCCAAGACCTTTCTCCGCCTTCGTTTGTCAGTGCCACGTTCAAAATAGCCTCCGAGCTCGACTGAGTAGTCTTAAAAAACTGAAACTTTTACTGTCGCTCTTCAAGAATCTGGAAGACAGTAACATCCTTATAAAAGCAGGTGAAAGCACCGATTAGAAAATTAGTCTTTCTTTACTTTATTCCTGAATCATAACGAGGGGGTTTTCGCTCAGGGGTGCATCAGCTCCCGATTTCAGAATGTTGGACTAAAACCCGAGGAATGGCATCGGCTGTTTTTGAAGGAACGTCGCTGGTGAACATGTTTGTCAAGGACTGTTGGGTGAACGGGATCCGGCGATTGATTATCAGCCAGCGAGGCGAGGAAGAGGAGTTCTTCGAGATCAGAACCGAGTGGTCGGACAGGAACATCCTCTACCTACACCGGAGTTATTCTGACTTGGGGAGGTTGTTCAAGAGGCTTGTGGACTCCTTTCCCGAGGACAGGGGAGATCTATCGCAATCGCCCTTGATAGACGGTTGGTGTCGGTCTCCAAATGGAATATTACGCATCTATGAACAACACACTTATTCATATGTTTGGAGAAGTTTCAGGTTGTCGTTTTGATCAATCAAAAGTTTATCCTGACTAACTGGCGCTGTTAAAGTGGAATGTATTTGAAAGTATCAAAATAACAACAGGTCGTTAAATAATGCACACAAGCCAGGCGATAGAAACCAAATATCTCAGCTCTCATTTGGGCCAACCACCGCTTAGTTTCTAAAATACTTCTGGCTGTTTTATTACCCGACCCAAACCAGAATTGTGCCGACTATAGGTGGCATGCACATGCTTGATCAAGCGTTTAAAAATAAAATAAAATAAAATAGTAATAATAATACAAATAATTATAATTATATATATATATAGTCATATATATACTTTTTATATATAGACTTTTTTTTTTTACCGGCAAACTAAATTGTGATTAAATCCCTGTGTCTTTGTTCCCACCCCGCTGTGCCTTCTCTTTAACGAGGAAAACATCAGCTGGGAGCTGTGCTCAGATTGGGACAGTGGTCACTGGCAGAGTGACACATAGGTCAGAAGGAATGAGCCAGCTTCCTAAATTTAGTTCCTTCTGCCTGCCCTATGTGCTGTGAGACATGAACCATAGTGGGTAGAAAATGACTATTTGCATAGCTGCCCTGCACAAAAGGCTGAGGGCCACAAATATTGCTCTGGAAATAGATGATCCAGACTATTTAAAATTGGTAAAATTCTGTACCAGGAAGCATTTAAATAACCTGCGACGGGAATACTGAGGTAGCAGTGAGGCATTGTCGCGAGAGCCTTTGCAGGTTGTTGGTTCGAATCCCAAATTGAATACTGTTGCCCTTACCTTTTAAAATAAGTGTAATTGGTTTCTGTGATCTCATCAGAGCCACTGTGAATTCTCTCAAAAAGCCTAGAGACAAATTATGTCAGATTTAGCACCATTACCCGGTGTAATTGTACTGAGGTCGAAAACCGTACTGGTGTTCACAGTGCACTCCCAGGAAACAGTGCTTGTCAAGTGACCCACCCAATCAGTAAGCCACTGAACAAGATTGACAGAGATTCAATGCTAGAGCCAACCAGTTTGCCACTGAAGTAAGTTACACACGAAGTCTTAACTGAAATGTGTGGTTTTGAATGTCTGATGGGAAAGTCTATTTTTGATCTATTTCGTCCTCACTTAGAGATTGTCCTCAATTCTAATGTCAAAATCAAGCTAGACATTGAAACACAGCAAATTCCTTGGCGAATTTGACCGCGCCAGTTTCCCTTTCCCAGTTGCTTTCAAACAGAGCTTTAGCCCGTTCTCCGGCACTGTTTGGGGCTGAGCCAGTTTGTGAGGTCATTCATGCCTTCTGGTTCCAGCATGCCAGACACTGGGCATGTCTGACGTGTCTTTCGAGATGAATGGCCCTTATTGTGAACCTCGGATGCCCCAGGCGGAGGACGGAAACACGAAGCGCTGGTGGAGGAAGCCACTGCGAGGTTGTGCGGGATGCCAAGCCAGTGCCGGACTCTTGACAGCTCTGTTGCTCTGTCCCGGGAGAAACCGCTTTCGCTTTGTGGTCTTTTGTCCTGCGAGATGGGGACACCAATGTCGCCTTTGACAGTGGCGTTGCC
Organism: Hiodon alosoides; assembly: GCA_025775065.1. NCBI lineage: Eukaryota > Metazoa > Chordata > Actinopteri > Hiodontiformes > Hiodontidae > Hiodon > Hiodon alosoides. The sequence continues at coordinate 48,182 of JAOYSI010016695.1, forward strand.
GAGAACACCAGTAGGCTGATAGCGTGCAGAAGCTTCGCTTGTTGTTTTGAGCTGTTGATGGGAAACACCGTGGATCACGGTGTGGGTGGAGGCAGATTCTCTGGTTGACAGTAATGTTTATGGCTGCAGTTTAGTAAACTTCCCCATGAACCTTTAGCCGGTGTGTTTTTGATTGACCTTGATCGTTGGACAGTTTGTGTTGTTGAAATGAGGACATGTTGGTCAATGTCTATGTGTACGTCCGTGTAGCAATCCAGGATCCTGAAGCTCTGAACAAGTTTAATTCAAATTTGTGCAGCGCCAATAACTGTATCCAAGTCTGAACCGGAGTCATCCTCTAAGCACACTGTTGAAAGTAATGGGAAGTTTTTTCCCCTCACTTCTGAATTGGAGCTCAACAAAATGAGAAAGTAATCAGTAGAAAGGGGATTTCACAGCAACTTGGAAATAGAGAGGGCCCATTTATAATTCATTGAACTGGACCTCAGAGTTGTTCTAGCTTGCCCGGTCAGGACTGAATTGTTAACAAAATGCCCGTCTGATGCCATGCCAGAGTAATGAAGTGCTAAGTCTAAATGAGTGGCACCATGGGCGTATGGTGATCTGTGTGTGTCTGAGACAGGTAGATTCCCGTGAGTGTTTCTACCACAGTGCTCTGCGATTATGGGTGTGTGCGTGTCTGTTAGAGGTTTACTGTGTTGGAATGTGTGTGTGTGTGTGTGTGTGTCTGTGATGTGTGTGAGTCTCTAATGTGTGTGTGTTACGTGTGTGTGTCTGTGATGTGTGTGTGTTACGTGTGTGTGTCTGCGATGTGTGTGTGTTACGTGTGTGTGTCTGCAATGTTTGTGTAGCTGTGCATCTGTTGGCTGGACATTGAATTGCCCCAACCTGTTTTGTTCAGGCCTCGCATTCCTGATGTGCCATGCAGCTGCAGCCAGCCAGTGTGATGCGTAATGTCACAGACTCCAGTTCACCACAGCCATCCACTGCGTCACCTGCTTGTTCTCTTTACTAGCACTCATTGGTGTCTTATCAGTCTCTGGAGATGTCCGGCCGTAAATCTTTGTAGATTTCTCGGCACCGAGAAATAGTTGTCTGTTGTCGACCCGCTTCTTTACTACGCCTCGCTTTGCTAAAGTAATTTAGGATTTAGGATTTTTCTAAGACTAGACTGTAAATACGTTGGTACATTAGTTTGCAGTGTGCAGTAGAGACCTGACATGTGCATTGTCCTGTATCGATCAAACGTCAAAGCATCGCCTAACAATCAAGCACAGAAATGTGATTGCTGGAGTTAGGCCAAGGACGGACGTTATGGGATTCTCTGACCTGCAGTTCTGCAGGAGTGCCATTGCACTGACGTAGCCCGCCTTACGGCAGCTGCAGACATGGATAGGATTTCATATTTGTGCAGTAATTGCCCAGAACGAGGGCGCTGAAGGTTTAGGCCGTGTGAACACAATGTGGACGGGAGGCGTTGCGGTCAGGGGCAACATGGAAAGAGAAACACTTCAGAAGCGGCTGATAGCGTAACTCTGTTAGATGCTTCACAGGGCAGCGCTGTGCAGACCTTTACCACTGCTATGTTGATTAATCAGGCGCTAAAATCGCTCAGCTATTGATTTTGCTTTAGTTTTAGTTTTTTGCTTGTTGTTTCTTGTCGTGTGACTTTTAATGCTAAAGGATGGAGAAATGTAGCATGAAGGAAGCCCTTGTAATCCCAAGGCAGATTCGGTATGTGCATTGTGTGAGCACCAGTGCCAAGGTCCCGCCCAGCACGTAACTCCCGACACAGTGCGTCTCAGCATTCCTCCGGCCCACAGGAAGTGATTCACTGGGAGCCTTGCGAGAAAGGAACATGGCGGCTGTTTCAAAGCAAAACAAGCTTCCTGGTGTTAATTATGTTCTCACACTTGACTTGGCTTCAAACCAAACACAACAATTTTGTTGTGCAACAATAAATTTGGTCAAATTTAATAATAATTTAAAAAAAAACATTTAAAAACAGACCTGTAATTTTAATTTTGGTCTATTTTTTTTTATGTGGGGGGGCCTTATGTTTGATCAAAAGTAATTGATTGTTTTTCGGCTGCTCAGAAGTCAAAAGATCCATCATGTTCATTGGCCTGCATAAACAGTTGACATCTCTGTCAAAAGTGTAGTGGGCGGGGGGGGAGAAATGAGCGGATTGTTCTGTGCCCTGTGTCGATTCCATCCGTCTTACTTCCTCGTATTCAGTGGGCCGCCGTTGGCTTGTTCGTCAGCATACAGGAAGGAGTCACATCCCGCAGAAACTCTGGGAGGAACGCCCCGGAAGTTATGAATCTGACAACACAGCAGCCTTGAGGAAGAACACAGGAAAACACTAATAGCGTGTCCTGCCTGTGTTTAGGGTCCGTGTGAAAACAGTTGGCATGCTTGTGGTGGCGAATTCAAGGCAAAGGCCCGTGGACACCCGTGCAGTTAGCTTTCATCTGTTCCCTTCTCGGGGTCTTGGGGAGTGCAGCAACATCTCTGCTAGAGGACCAGCAAGTATACAGTCTGCTGGTTCTCACAGTAAGCCTCTCTCTCTCCCAAATCCCGTTACACCAGCTGTGATTGAAGGCAGTAACCAGTGTGGCTGTGTACTGTGTAGCTCAGTTTAGCACAATGACAGCAGTGGGTCAGGGAGGTCATGGAGAGGGAACCCACTCTGCTGCATGCCGTTCTGGGCTCTGGCTGTGAAAGCTCCTTGAGTGGAGGTTACTTGAAGTTTGAACCTGGAGAGCAGGAGTTAAATGAGCCTTCCTTTGAAAACCATTCCTGTGCAGAGCGCTCCCTGAGCAACAAGGAGTGACACGAAACTGGAGTTTGCCGAGCAAGAAAAACAACTAATCTTGACTCAGTTGCTTGCCTAGCTAAGGCTAGTGTCCCAGTGTGAGTGAATCTTCCCAATGTGACGGCAACAAAAGAGACGTGTTAACAGGGGGCATTTTAATGGGATATTGCTGGCTGAGTCGCTAGCACTCTGTGTTGTGCTCAGCGTATTCAGAAAGTATTTCAGAATCCTTACTGAGAGATGGCCGTGTTGTGCGAGACACTCCCTCACCCCAGACAGGTTTTAATCACAATTGCATTACCATTGAGTTCATTGTTTCTCTGATTAAATTTCCACACGCAAGCTAGGCAGTGATGCCGTTGTCGCACACCCATTGTGAATGCACTGTGAGCTGTTACTCTTCCAGTCAGTCCAATGCCTGTTGAAGTGTGACTCTGTGGATTTCTGCTGCACCAGGATGAATGACCTCATCACCACCACCACCAGCGCTTTCAAAGCTTTAGCACTGAATGGAGAACGCATCCAGTGCACAATGTTCTGCTGATGGTCTTCTGATAACGTGACTGTGCCATGTGGCAGATAAGTCCAAAATAAAAATAAACCTTTTAATGAGGAAAGGCAGGACCCCGTTCGGAGCAGGAAAGAGATTTGATGGGATCTCAGATAGGAAATGGATGCAGCCAATGGTTAAGAGAAGTTAGTGGCATGGGTGTGTCTTATCTGGTCTCTCTTCTCCTCTGGACTGCAGGCTGCACCGCTGATGGTGGCCTTTTATGCATGTGTGTGCCTACCTGCAGTAAGAGGCATTAGCGTGACCCAAAGAGCTTTAAAAACAGCCCAAGTCAAGACCAAATTCGACCAACATTGTTTTTTTTTTCTTACTGTGGTCAAACCATTTCGTAACTTCTAATCACATACCGCCGAAGGACGTAAACGTCACAGCCCTGACAGCCTCTTCGATAATAGCAAACGAGATTACCTGTTGGGTAGTTTTGTATAACTACCAAATGTTTGCTTGAAGAAGACGTGTGGCTTTTAAAACCAGTTTCATTAGGAATTGGTACTTCTATGCTAGCAATACCAGGGTGCATTATTTATTAGAGTTTGTGACTCTCTTTAATTGATTGAACTCCTTTGTTTGATAAGCTTTAGATTAGCTGAAGTAATGACATTTAGTATAATCGCAGTGCACATGTATTACATGCACTGAGATCAGCTGAGATCAAGTAAGAAGGCTGTGAGGAGGATTGCTAATATCTGCATGACATCTTTCTTTATAACTAACAGGTCTGACCTCGCTAAAGGTCAAGGTCCATTGTGAGTTAAAAGCCCCATCCAGTTTTGTTGGCAGGCTTCACTGTAACCTCTGACAGGTCACTTCACTGTCTCCACAACTCCCTGACTCAATGGTACAAATAAAACTCAAGCCAATGCCATGATGTTCAGCTGAGATTCTTGCTTAAATATAACAGGAAGTGACAGAAAATTGGTCCTTGCCATTTGAACGATATGGAAATTTCTTGTATATTTGAGGGGGTGGAAGTTTAATTCTTCTGTGAGTCTAGATCAAAGAAGAATGAAACAGAGATTTAAAGATAATACTTAGTTATAACTGGACCACAGACCTTCCTTTAATTTAAGGCTACTAAACTAAACTGAACTAAACTGTTTAATTTTGACAACCATCAGCAGTCCAGAGTCTGAGTTTATAGTTAGTGATTATAGGGAGGATCAAATGTCTGACGTTAATCACACCCAGGACTTGGACAAGTCTTAGCCTGTGAAACAAGCACCTGTTTAAAATATAAGTATGTGTTGTTCACCAGGGCTCATGAAGATTAAAGAGGCCAGTGACATCGAGGCCAGGCTGAACGAAGTGGAGAGACTGCTGAAGAATGCCATCAACATGCCGTTTAAGGTTAGAGCCCGTACGCATGTACGTGTATGCAGATGTATGTTCTATGCCAGCTGTCTTCCTCAGTCAAACTCGTTGATTAATTAACAAAGTCCCAGTTGTTGCAGCGCAGGGTGAATGACGTGCATTATGGGTGCTGTAGTATTCCAGGTCAGAAGTGGTGCTCACGTTCTTCGAGCGATCGCCTTTGGACCAGGTCTTACGGAACGACAACGTTCACAAGATTCAGCCCTGCTTCCAGAGCCCAGTCAAAATATCAGGTGTGGCTGATTGGGTGTAAACCCAAGGTTTTTGTAGCGCTGTCCCTGCTGTCATACAAAGTGTTTCATACGAAGCCTTCCTATGTGAGCTGACAAAGCAGTTTGTGAAGATATGTGTTTAAAATATACAATCCTTGCCTAATGGTTTAAAATGTTACTGTTACATACTAGTAATTATTATTATTATACATTTTGCCAACGGCCAATTTAAGAAAGAAGAATACATTTTAGAGCAAAAACTCAAAATTGTTAATTTCTAATACCTAAACCATAAGGATACATTAATACGTTTCATAATAAATCTAGCACGTATAGAATGTTAGGGTATTGGATGTCTGTCGGTCAAACAGTGTTGTTTATCCTCTTAGAGATCATGAGGTCCAATGGGTTCTGCCTGGCAAACACCGAGACCATTGTGTATGATGAAAGTCTGCCCCAGGACAAAGAGAGGCCCCCATCAACAGACTCCGCTGGGCACCCGTGAGTTCTGCTCTGTCTTCACACTTTCATTCCCTCACTGCTTCATCCGTCTGTCTGCCTGGTGATCTGCGCATTCGTTTTTTCATGTAGTCATTGACTCTCAGGTAACAAAGTTTTACTGTAGCTCAGACGTTCATTGCATTCTTCATTTCAGTCCATAATTGGTTGTCTATCAAAACCCACGTTTGGTTTATTGTTACTGTCCGGGGTTAAGAACTCTATGTATGTATAACAGAAAATAGAGAGATTTGTACTGGCCTAACATCACAGAAACGGGTACTGTTGTTCTTTGTCAGGGTTCTGATCACATAGTTGCACAAACACAGGCCACACATACTATAGATACTCCAAACTTGGCAATCTTTTCCCCAGCTAGGCATAAAACTTGGAGTGAACATGATCCGACCCGGCCTCCAGCATGAATAAATTGAGCCTCATATTTGCAGCACCAGAGCAGACAATAGGGAGATATGCAGGGATGGGAAGTGACGGTGCGGTCATTGTGACTAGGACTTCCTGGAATGCAGACTGCCCCCACAACTCCCTTGGCCTTCCTGGTTGTGAGATGCAGGCAGGGAGTAGCACTTCCACTCAGAAGGCTCCAACCTCTGGCTTTCTTAATGGGCCGATTTGTTTTCCCCGAACAATCCAGGTTCGAGAACAGCGAGGAGTTCTTGACAGCGGAGCCTGACAACAGCGACGATGACTCCGAGGCGTACGTCACCAATTTGTCCTACTACCACCTGGTGCCCTTTGAGACCGACATCCTGGAGTGACGTGCACGCGGGCCGCGGCCTCCCCTTTGCTGACGCTGCGCCCCACCTGTGCACGCCGCGCCGCAACAGTGCAGACTCTGCTCGGGACACTTAACACAACAGGGCCCAATACACTGTGGGTATGAACTTGATCTTTTTTATTATCTCCACTTTTGTCCGTGGTCCGTCTGCCTACGTGGAGAGAGACCGGCTGTGCAGCAGAGGCGGATAACCACTTTAGGATGGCAACGAAGCAGGTGGAGCGAACAAGAAGACCGCCGCAGCCCTCCTGGGCCCTAGTCCCCCTAGAAAGAGTTAGCTCTCAACCTCTGCTTTCCTGCCGGTACCGGTCCCTCTCATTGTTGCCTTCGCATTTTCAGCACCACCTGCAGACCACACGGATGCCCTCACCTTCAGCATTCATAGGCCTGCGTTTTTACCTGTAAAGCTTAACGCATGACTCTCGGCCGTCTGCAAAAATGTGACATAAACCACTGCCACTGTCATTGAAAGAGTGGGGCATCGGCCTGGGAATATTGGCATCATTGCTGCGCTCAAAATGCGTTCTGTTGTGTTTCTCGACGTTCCGGACCTGTTTCGCGGGCTCACACGTTTTTACATGGAGGGAAATTTAGATCCCCCTATACAACGTTGCTACCACTGTCTGCATGAGAAAGCCGGCCTGTCAGTTGCCTGAGAACGGTCCCTTCCTTGGGCCTCTGGGGGCCCGTTCCCACCCCTTGGGGTTGGCCTGAAGCTCTGATCTGTAATCTGGTGAGGAGACTGAATTCCACAGCCAGTGAAGCTACTGCAACAGCGTGAAACTGTTCAAATCATTTGCCTTCTTCCTGCTGATCGTCCTAGAATCTTGTTTTTCGGAACCAGAAGCCCTTTATCATGAAGTTCCTCCCTGTCATGTGATCAAAAAGGCAAAAATGGCCTGTCTCATATGTCAGAATGACAAAAAAAAGAACAGCCCAGATGTGTATAAACCCTGGAAGGCCTAAACCCCCGAGTGCAGACTTAGACCCATTCGCTAGTGTCTGTTTTGTTTCTCAATTTCTGTACCTATTTAAAAGACAACATTGACTTGTTTTTTATGGCAAGTAATTGTCTATTTACCCTTTAAACAAATGATCAGAAATTGGAAAAGAAGAAATCGGTATTAATAAAATAAATCAACTTGAATGGAAAAAATCGAAAAAATCCATATCACTATGACAACATTTTGAAAAACCTTGAATGACTAAATTTAAGGACTGAAAGGCACTCACTGATTCTTGCCTAGTGTGTTCTCTTCACCAGGGTTAAACCAAGTTAAACGTTTTTAGACAGTTATAAAATATTTATGCAGCTGGTTTGCTACACCTATTAAGTTTCTTGCGAGTCCCCGGTCGAAATTTCACGTATATTTTTGGAAGAGCTACGTTTTTCGGCTCGGGACATTCAGATCATCTTCGCGGAGACTCCACACACGCCTCTTATTCCGCAGAATGTAGACGACGCAACAAAAACGCTCCTCCTCGCCGCGCATGTGTCCGCTAGCCATGCCAAAGGACGAGTCTGGAGTGTTCCCGTGTGCCTGGAACAGTAGCGTCACAGCAGCGCTCGCGATCTTCAGAGCACTAACGACGCTAACTAGAATAGAAACGAAAAGGCGTTTTTAGTGATGACATACACTTTAATTAAATGTGAAATATTGTGGCTATATTTAGGCAAGGCCTGAAGACATTGCCATAAAAACAAGAACAACCAGAAGGAAAACAGATTTATCTGCTCACAAAAGTGTAAAAAGTGTGGAAATACTGACAAATAGAATGAACATCTATCATTTTACAATCTCTTAGAATGAGGGCATATAAAGAGTACCAAGACAGTATTATTTATATATGTGTCTAATAAAAATTTGTCTTAAAACATTGGTGAAATGTGTATTAAAAAGAATTCTTAATAAATAGCGATTCTGCTGTGACGGCATCATTATATTTTACCCTCGCGTTTACTCTGTCCCGTTCCACTGATACCTGAATAAAATCTCATTTTGACAGTCTAGTAGGGAAAGAAAAGGTTTTCTCAAAACCTTTGTACCACATGGAGCCGCACATTATCATCACTTTAGTAATTTACTTCCTGCTTAGACCAATTTCACTGCAACTCTGCCCTCTTGTGGCATCACCCGTTTTCACACCACCATTAAAAGTTACTGACCTTATGGACCTAACATGTTTTCACTTATTAGAGTTACTAAAGTTATTCTGGCTTAAAAAAACAAAAACAAAAAACAAACATAAAATTGCTTAACACGTCAATTAAATAAGGTAGGCCTTCTTGGTCAACACTGGTGCCCTGCACCTATAACAATGGTGTCTTACATTCATATAATTGACCTCATGATTCATAACAAGACTTGTTATTTGTATACATTAAGGTCAAAACGGAAGTATTTAATTCAAATAACTCATTCATACCATAAAAAACCCCTAAATTCTAACATAATTCTAACTAAGTTCGAAATTCTAACATAAGAAGATCGACAGATTAACAGTTCAAATGGATGGATGGATTAAAAAGCACAAGACATATCTCCAGAAAGTTCCTGGTATGAGTTTATGATGTAATGCTTCATAGGGGTTTCAGTGGAGGGATCAACTGGTCTAATTAAACAATTAATATGATACTAATGAAAAATTAAAACCCCTTTTGTAGTAGGTAGCAATGTGAGAAAAATGTGAGAGTGCAGTAATGTTAAGTTGCTTACCCTAACCACAAAGGCTCCACAACTAAGACTTATAAATTGTGTGTAAAATGTAGAACTGGAAAAGCTGTATGTACAGAGTAGCTTAACTCTGGTGCATATGAATTGCTGCGTATGTATAATATCCTATATGAAGACTTTATGCTGGTGAACTGTGCCTAAACACCATCAAGAATATGTTTTTGCCTGGGCGATTTAAGGAAAAGCAGGCCAGATGGAGATCTTCTCTCTAGCCATGAACCCATCCCAATGAACCCGACCCATCCTGTCCGTGGCTCTATACCCAGCCTAGGTGTTGGCCCGAAAAGGCGCAGACGGGGGGAAAAGCGTATGTTTTTTTTTTTTTAACGTAATGCATTGTTTAATGAAGTTTGCGCTGTACACACTAAATGAGAAATAAGTATGATGTAGGCACGATAACCCACTCTGGTTGATTGAGTGTGTGTACTGAGTATCCAGGTCAGTAAGCCCCGAGCTGCAGAATATTTGTTAATATTTGTTTGCCTGAATCGGAACAAACATCCTGCCCTACATATTTCCAGTTGTGACATTGATTATGTTTGCCACGTAGCCACTCAAACAATCCATTAAGGCTTTTTGGGGCTAAAAAAGCTCCCTTTCATCAATTAATTAGTCTAGCTTCAACTTTTTTTTTTTTTCATTGGTGATTTAGTTAATGACAGCGAAGTCGGTTAATTGCTTTTCAATCCATTCCCGAGTGCTCTTTTCTCTTTTTTATTTTTTTGGTAGTCGGCGTTCTGCAACAAAGCTAGTACACAATTCCTGAACTGTCATACTTATACAATGAGCCACGCGTGCAAGGGCCGAAAGCAAAACACTACGTTCTGCCCCAGGACTTGAACTTTGCCAGGATTAATTTGCCTTGATGCGAATGGGGTCACTGGTCTTCTCCCAGAGCTGGTCATCTCGCGTGAAATCGATGCCGCTATTATGACATAGCCGTAATCATGTGCTCCATTGGCTCGATCATTAGGTGGAAGAGTAAAGTAGACGGCCGTAATTTTCTGGTTTGCATTGATCCCTATATATAGGACTGGAGCTGTGTGAAGCTCTGTTGCTGCCGGTGCACAGAGGAGGAGCACTTCAGAGCTGGAAGACACGGGGCCAACTGTTGGATGAGTGCACTGAAAGCAGAAGTGGTTTGACGAGACTTTCGTCGCCATAAGGACCCTCTGGTATTACTTTCCCGTTTCCGAGGTCTAGAGTGCACTAACCAGAAAAGCTCTTTGTTGTTGAGACTAGTGGCAACATGAGCCTGCACTCTAACAGGACGGACGCCATCTGCTCGCATGGGGAGCCCAACTGCACCAGGATACTTAAGGATACCTTGTCTGCCCACAGCAACCGGCAGATGGACCTGCCTAATCACACCCCGTCCCACACTCCCCACACGGAGCCTCACCAGCCCTTCCCAACCGTGGACGTCCCTGACCACGCCCACTACATCATCGGCTCCGTCATCCTGATGGTGGGCATCACGGGGGTGGTGGGCAACGCTCTGGTGGTCTATGTCTTCTGCCGCAGCCGGCCCCTGCGCACCCCGGGGAACATGTTCGTGGTGAACCTTGCGGTGGCCGACTTCCTGATGTCCCTGACGCAGTCGCCCGTCTTCTTCGTGGCCAGCATGCACCGCCGCTGGGTGTTCGGGGAGCGCGCCTGCGAGTTGTACGCTTTCTGCGGGGGCTTCTTCGGAATCTGCTCCATGATGACCCTGACGGCCATCGCTGCGGACCGCTGCCTGGCCATCACCCGGCCGCTCGCCTTCCTGGGCGGGGTGAGCCGGCAGCGGGCCAGGGTCGTCCTGGGCGTGTTGTGGGCCTACTCCCTGGGCTGGAGCTTGCCGCCCTTCTTCGGCTGGAGTGCCTACGTGCCGGAGGGGCTGCAGACGTCCTGCAGCTGGGACTACATGAGCTTCACCGCCTCCGTACGCGCCTACACCCTCTTGCTCTTCACCTTCGTCTTCTTCATCCCGCTCGGGATCATTGGCGGCTGCTACCTGGCCATCTTCCGGGCCATACGGGCGGCGCGCCAGGACGTGCGGGAGCTGGAGTGCGGGGAGACGCAGAAGGCGTACGAACGCATGCAGAGCGAGTGGAAGATGGCCAAGGTGGCACTGATGGTCATCCTGCTCTTCGTCGTCTCCTGGTCACCCTACTCAGTGGTGGCCCTCACTGCCACCGCCGGCTACTCCCACGTCCTGACGCCCTACATGAACTCTGTCCCGGCCGTCATCGCCAAGGCCTCTGCCATCCACAACCCCATCATCTACGCCATCACGCATCCCAAGTACCGCGCGGCCATCGCTCGCTACGTGCCCCTGCTGCGGCCCGTCCTGCGGGTGGCAAAGAAGGACCTGCGCTCCTCCCTCAGCTCCAGCAGCGTGGCGTCCTCTCGCCGGCCCACCCTCACCAGCCAGTGCTCCCTGGGCGTCGCTGCACGCACAAACCCCCGCTGGGGGAAGACTCGCCTGTCTTCCGCCTCCGACACCGACTCCTGCTGGACTGACAGCGAGGCCGACGGCTCCAGCGTCAAGTCCGCCCGCCGCGTGTCAACCGAGATCTCGACCGATACCGCCGTTGCCCCTGCCCAGCTGGCCGCGGTTTCAGGACAGAGAGGTGGGGTGGCTGATGGCGCCAGGGTCTTAAGTGCAGCCACACCCTCTGACGTGTGTGACACAGACCTGCCTGAAGGGGGCTCTCAGTCCGAAGGCAAAGTGTTCCTGCTTCCTGGGATCTGAGGAAAGAGCAATGAACAAAATGACATGGTGTAACTACAGCTCATGGAGAATTTGTAGTTTTTCATAACAAGTTGGCCAAGTGACCACTTTATACTTCATAGGTGGTACCATGCTTTCATTCTGTAGTTTATTAGTTAAGCGTCCCTTTCCCCATCCTAGCAATTAAAGGCATAATGTATTTTTAAGGCATAATATTCATAATGCAAAAGGTAAGGAAACATAAGATTAAATATATATGCACACTCCTTTTGTAAATGTTGTAGCTATATTAATTAAGTTTTTTAGGAGTTTTGATATTTGTTTCTCTAATATTGACTATTTAAGTCTAAATGCTTCTGCTGGTGCTGGTTTTAGCATCAGTTTCTTAGATGTGTTTAATTGTTTCTTTTTTTCTAAATGTTTCTAAACTGTGCGAGGGGTATGTCATTTTTATCATGATAAGTATCTAGCGATGGCAGAAGGGAGTAACAAACAGTAACACACAGGCACGGCATGTTACAGTTTTATTCTGATTTATTTCATGAATTCATTTTTGGCCTCCTGAGTGGCACAGTCGTTAAAGGCGTTCGCCTGAGCACAGATTGGACCCTATTGCCTGGAATTTGCAGGTTCGAATCCAGCTCATGGTTGTAATTGGGAGAGCACAGCGGCATGCAATAAAGAAATTATTTTAAATTCTATATTATCATTGATATTGGCAGAGTTCCCCCAAGTTGGGGGGGTAAAATTAGAAGGCTTTTTCTCGGCTAACTGATAACCAGTGTCTTCTATTGGCTTTCTGGGGGTCTGCTGTCTTGCTGCGCAGTCGAGAGGGACGAGCCTGCTCTCCAATCTGTGCTGAACCTTGTTTCATTATATTTCCTCTCTTGTATCGTTTGTATTATTAAATGCTGAATTTAGCAAACGTATTACATTTGTACAAACTCATTTCACAGCAAATCTAAAGAGGATAACATTTATTCTTTAAATGAAAGATGAAAACAACTTCCTGAGGGATGAAGAAGAAGACCAGACACGCAGACACATATTCACATGGCTTTGCTTTGTGGGGAAGAACTATAACCCCCTGCACAATAAAGAATGTTCAACCACAGTCTGATAAGTCTGATAAACCAATTATTTAACATTAATTCTATATTATCATGTTATACATTAATTCTATATTCTCATCAATATTATTAATTATCTGGGAGATCGTCTTACCCAGGATGAAGACTAGAACTACCGTAGTTCAATATACAAAATGCGATTATAACTCAACCAAACAACCGAACAAAGAGTAATTATGAGAATCCCATTGACAACCCTGCACAGTTTTCCATGATATTATTTAATGCCTATTTATAGTTTTATATATATGTGTGTGTGTGTGTGTATAAAGTCAAAAGTCTTAGGCACTTGTAAAGAAATTTTGTAAAGTGAAGTCGATTTAAAAAACAATGAAATGAAAAGTTTCAAAATATAAAAGATAAACTACAAAGTTCTGTAAACAGTTAAAAAAATAAAAAAAATCAATTAAATAAAATTCATTATTTGGTGTGCCCATCCTTTGCCTTAAATACGGCAATACAATTCTCTTAGGTAAACTGTCGTACAGTTTTATGAGATAATCGGCAGGTAGATTGGAGAGCATCTTGGAGACCTTTCTACAGTTCTTCTGCAGACTTTGTTTTGCTTGCTTCTGTCTATGCAGGTAATCTCAGACAGCCTCAATGATGTTGAGATCAGGGCTTTATGGACTTAACTCCTTGGGCTTCTTTCGGAAAAAGAGTGTTTGGAATTCTAAAATTAGTTATTTTCTACTTCCACACTAGTGCAAATAGTGCTAAATTTATGTAAAAAAAGCTATAGTGCCTAAGACTTTTGCACAGTACTGTGTATATATATATAATAATTTAATTTCCATAATTAATTGATGGCCACTGGACAAGGATCTTTTACTTTGCCGTGTTATAAAATGTAAAAAATAAATAAATACAAACAAATAAGTAAATAAATATATAAGAGCCAAAAGACAGAACTGACCCTGGGTTTAAACACAACGTTGTCGTTTAAGCGCATGCGCAATAAGGCAGGCTTTATTTTGTATTTCCTGCTTGTATCTCGTAGGGAAAAATGGCAGGATGGAAGCCAGTTTCGTTTTGTGCAGGTACTCATTAGCTTAGACTCACACATGCCCTCCCTTCTACTGTAAATTTAAGCAGCATCAAGTATTTATATAGCGGCTTGGTTTTTTTTTTTCATGCCTAACATTTCGAATGCATTGTTACTCAAATTCCTTTTTTTAAAGAATAATAGTCACTGACCGGCTAGCTAGTTAGCTAGTAGTACAGACTTCTCATATGGTTTTCTAAGAAAACAATTAGCCCCCTGACTATAGCATATATTGTCACCCATTCAAACTACTGATGATGTCTCGTGGTTATCTATTAACAGTTGTTTTGCTAAGTTTATCGGTGGTATTGGCTTATGTCGAAGACCTCGATGACACGTAAGTAAAGCTGAGATTTAAATACTACCTAGCCATTCAGTTTTATTAGTGTACACCAGCTTGATACTCGGGCTATCGATCTGTGTATATAAAGCCAATAACAACATTAATGAAGACATGTGAGAAGTATTAGATAACTTATTTGGTAACAGTCGCTTAATTTGATAGGAAAGTGTTGGTAATTGCTACCCCTAAACGTCAAGTTCAAAATTGACTTCTAGGTATTTTGATAACAGAATTATTTATTTGAGTACATCCTGTGACTTGTGGAGAAACTTTATATTTTACCCCCACGGTTTACATGTGGAAATGTATGTTCTAACAATTATTTTTGTCATGCAGGTTCAAAGACAACAGAAAGGATGAAATTTGGCTGGTGGAAGTAAGTATTCACACTCACTTGAATTGCTTCTGGCCTGTTGAGCAGTAACACTGACCGGTATTACAAGTTATCCAATCAGCCAAACGTTGCTACCCTGCCTTTTAAGGAGAGAGGTAATATATGTGTTTTATTATGGTCAAGTTATGGTCCGTTGCAAAACTTGTACAAACGTGGTCCACTGTGTTACGCAGCCAAACAGTGGAATGGCTAGATGAACACAGGTGGATTACTAGGCAGCACAGGTAGGAACAGCACAGGTGTACTAACAGAGAGTTAATTCGCATTTATGCGATCACTCTGAGACTATGGTAAACGGTTTAAATGGACACAGAAACATGTGGTCTTGTGAGCGCAGTGAAAGTGAGGGCGCCGTTTCTAATGGGAGTTGTGTGTTGCAGTTCTATGCTCCGTGGTGCGGGTATTGTAAGAAGCTGGAGCCGGTGTGGTACGAAATTGGGGCAGAGTTGAAGAGCTCGGGCTCAGAGATCAACGTGGGCAAGATGGACGCCACAGCGTACTCCAGTAAGTCCGAACCACTCTAGGCGTTGACTGACCAGGGGACGCTACCCAAACGCATCCTATCAGCCTGCTGAATCCCCGCAACAAGTTGGGCTGTCATGAAGGGCATTTTGCATGGATATAATCTGTAATGCTCAGGACTGCAGTTGTGGTCTAGGAGAGGCACATTACCAGTACCAAGGTCTGTAATTGGTATCTGTTTCTCGAAGTGGAGCCTCCTGTTGATTGTTGATTGTCGTTAATGGTGATTCTTTTCTGAATATTACCATTGCTGAATATTACTGAATATTACCATTGCTGAATATTACTGAATATTACCATCGCATTGTGATAAGTTGGACGTCTTGTGTACCAGTCCCATTCTATGCAACGGATTAAATTGATTGCTAGTCATTTTTAAAGCAATTTAATGAAGAGAAACTAACTCTTTCTCGTTGTGATCCAAATTCAGCCTATGTTTTAAAATGTTTTATTTTTTATTTTTATTTAAACATTAGCGGGGCCAACAATACAGCATTTGATGCATTCTAATTCCCAGTGATGGAAACGTCTCCATTTACTCTGAGTGAATGAATCGCTGTTACACCAGGACTGGGTTTGCTGTGTTTTTACCATGATAAGTTTGGTGATTGAACAACGAGTCACATTTAATCCCATTAAGATGAATAGAGAAGTGTGACTCTATTCTTTTTACTGTCACGATGCTTGTGAATTGGTCACAGTCTCCTAGTGGAGACTACAGGCTGTGAAGTATCATGCAGATAGTCTTTGAGGTGAGATTTTCATATCTTGCATTATGTGCACCCTATATATAGATGTATAAAATATGTATATGTGTATGTATGTAGCTATATGTAAATTCATTTGAGTTGGAGTATTTTAGGAACGCCCTATCCTGCTTGGCTATTCTGTGTTCTGTGTATCCCCATTTTTCTGTCTGTTTTATTTTTTTCCTGTTATTTTGTCATGGTTTGTTATGGTTGCTTTTTAAGTCAGCTTTGTATTGTTCAGTATTGTGCCCCAGCGTTGTACAATATTCTGTCCCAAAATGTAACCTGATGGCAAGCCTGGCTTAGTTGGGCACTAATTGGATTAAACAGGATTTAAAAACCTTTTAAGACAGTTAACTGAGTGGCTCGAGCGGATTGTGATTGATGTTTGTGGTGTAACTTCCGTTAGCCAGATAGGTTTACTTCCTGGTTAGCATTCTCCTTTGGCGCGCCCCCCCCCCCCACCACCCCCTGCCAGGTATAAATCTTTAATTATCAAGTTTTTTTTTTACATGAGCTGTTCTTTATAATCTGGTGCAGAGTGGTCCATCTGTGCTGTTGTATTATCTGTGTTTGAATTGTCTCGTGGCTATTTTTAATAACCAGGTCGGGGTCATCTGGGATCCAGCTGTGGGTAACAAGATTCCCGGTCTCTGTCTCTATCCCTGTCCCCCGGACGCCTGTCAATTTTCCAGATTTGTGAGGGAGTGATGGTCATGTGTTACTGTGGACCAGCGCTGTGCATTGCACTTAGCGGCAATACTAAAAAGCAATGGGCCTCCAGGGTAACTAGTATTGGCAATGCATTGCCTTGGTGTGGTTGGTATGCTGTTTTTGACGCTAGGCTGGCTAGAAAATATCCTCAGTGGGCTTTTATGTTCTAGCTAGGCTTCAAAGATAAGTAAGTTGGTTCTGCCGCAGTCTCAAAATCTGAGGACTGCAGTGTTTTTTAATGGAGCAGCTATAATTAATAAATGAAAGAATTAGTCATTTTAAAGGATATTAATTCTACCTTAGTCCTGAACCAGGTAAATACTCCAGAATGAAGTTCTTGTAGAATCAAGTTGTCATGTATATTGTCAAATCAGAAATTCCCCTCTTAATTAGATACAACCATAAACACAACACGGGGATGGAACACATGCTTCCAACACTGCTATGGGGTTTTAAAAAGAAAACAAATAAAGAATGTTTTATATCAAAACACTGCTGACTTAAATTAGGACTGATCTTAATAAATCTCTTTCAGGTGTTGCCTCGGAGTTTGGAGTTCGTGGCTACCCTACAATTAAACTGTGAGTGGCGTTGGTGCATCTTGTTTCCTTTATTTTTGTCTTTTAGTCCTCACCGATAAGATGTACCTTTTAATGTTAATAACTGGGGGTTACGCCTCGGACTGCTGCTAATTCTCCCTGCTTTGAAAGGTATTATAAAGCTTCTCGCTCAGTGTAAAAATAAACTGTGCTGTTCAGGAGCCTCTATTTAGGCTTCCGTCAGTCCCACTTACACTCCCGTGATCCCTCCATTGGGAAAAAATCTCCTTTTCACCTGCCGTTTCCATACTGAGAGTAAGATGGCCACTCAAAGTTTGTGTTCTTTGTATGCCTGGGTAGTACTGGCTGCAATGAATGGAAGAGTAGTGTGTCCCAGGAATGTGAAGAATCAGACACCCGACAAAATCTGTCGACTAATCGCAATTCTTCCCTGAATACTGATCTAAAAGAGCTCAATATTTTGTTCCAGTGGCAATTGGATATGTGAAGTGCCTTTATTTACCACTCTTAACTTAAGGGGACTTAGGGAAGCTTTCAAACTGAATAATTAAAACAATAGAAATATAATAACACATGCTTCAGTATGTAAAATAAAAACGTATTCTAGTTAACCTGAAAATGGCACTGTTTTCTGTTTGTCAGTCATCTGAAGAGAGGGCCTTTTTGCTGTTTTGAATCAAGCCACATATGTCTGATCCTAACAGGTTCTGTGGCCAATGAGCCTTGCGGGCTAGCGATTTGTATTGTCTCTTTCCAAATTAAGATTTTTTTCAAAAATAAAATAATATGAAGGCGTTTTCCGGTGAATCAGCTGTTCTTTAATTGTTGGTTTCCCTTGCTTAGATTGAAGGGGGATTTAGCTTACAACTACAGAGGGCCACGAACCAGGAATGACATCATCGAGTTTGCCAACAGAGTTGCTGGGTAAGACTGCCTGTATGAGTGGCCTGCAACTAAGTCTCGTTTGGCTGTTTGTCAATAACCTTTTTCAGTTCATTCATTTTGTTTTCTACCTGGCTTGAATCAATGTATCGAATATGGTCTCTGAATACTAGCAAGTGTGTCAGGAGGAATGTATTATTTTTGGATTTTCTCCCAAATTTGGAATTGCTGGTGCTTATGCGTATTGGCCCGCTGCTACAAGTCCTGCCACCTGGGTGAAGATGTACTGCTCCAGTCCAGTCACCTTCAAGCCACCCATCCCTCACCCTCTGCGGGCTACACAGTCCAGTAGAAAGGTTCCTCCTGGTAGACGCTCTCCCAATCAGCTAATGCCATGGGCGCCTTTACCCACAGAGCCGCTCAGAAGGGCAGCCTGAGTGCAGTTTTACCGTATCGACAGCACAAATGGTCAGCGTTGTGTAGTTGGACGTGAGCAGAGCTTTTCGTCCCCCAATAATAAATTTGTTTTATCACCACTGTTCAATCTGGGGCACTTCTGTTCAATTTGTCCTCCTCTTTCCCTCCGCCCTCCTCTCCTCCTCTTTCTCCCATCCTCCTCCCCTTCTCCCCTCTCCTCCTCTTTCTCCCATCCTCCTCTCCTCCTCTTTCTCCCATCCTCTTCTCCTTCTCCCCTCTCCTCCTCTTTTCTCCGTCCTCCTCTCCTCTTCCCCTCTCCTCCTTCTCCCCTCTACTCCTCTTTCTCCCATCCTCCACTCCTTCTCTCCTCTCCTCCTCTTTTCCCCCGCCCTCCTCTTTCTCCCATCCTCCTCTCCTCTTTCTCCCCGCCCTCCTCTCCTCCTCCCCTTTCCTCCTCTTTTCCCCCGCCCTCCTCTCCTCCTCTTTCTCCCATCCTCTTCTCCTTCTCCCCTCTGCTTCTCCCCTCTCCTCCTCTTTCTCCCATCCTCCTTTCCTTCTCCCCTCTCCTCCTCTTTCTCCCATCCTCCTCTCCTTCTCCCCTGTCCTCCTCTCCTCCTCTTTTCCCCCGTCCTCCTTTCTCCCCCCCTCTTTTTTTTCCTTTGGGTATATATTTTCTGATCCCAGTCATCTGTGAAACCGACTGTATGTCGCAAAGAACCACACGTTTGAATATTCAAAAGGCTCCAAGGCTTGAGTGAAACTCCAGCCCTCTCTGTGTGAACGATGGCTTCTGGCAGGCAGGTCTGCCATCATTCCCACGTCTGGGCGGGAAAATGAATGAATGAGTGAACGAACGAATGAATGAACGAAGGCAGATATTTCTGGACCTATTCACGCTGGTTGATAGATTAGACAGATTATAACTAATTTTGCGCACTTTTAGTTTTAAAACCTATGGGTTATAATTCAAGGTGCTTAATTTCGCCCTTAGTGGGTGGAGAATAAATTGGGAGCCATCTACAGAAAACCTTTGTTTTCTACGCCGTTCTAATGGTCCTTTTCATACACACATACAAACATATGTGCTCATGTGTTTTGCTGCTGATTAGCCACTAGGTGGTGCTATTTGCCCTGGGAATCACTGTGTGTTTCATAATGGTAAATTTTGTCCCACACAAATCGCCATGGGACAAGTTGTCCTTCAGCCCCTGTCAGAAAGTTTGCTCCATCGATGGAAGACTGCAGTAATGTCAGTCTGTTCCCTTGCGTTTTCTCTGTCCAGGCCCGTTGTCCGGTCTCTGCCCAGCAGGCAGATGTTTGAGCATGTTCTGGGAAGACACAGCATTCTCTTTTTATACATCGGCGGTGAATCCACTCTCAAGGTACAAACCGGGCCATTGGGAACCCTCAGGGCCAGCTCAGAAATAACAAGTTGCATGGATCGCCTCCTCCAAATGACACATGCATGTATGTTTAACACATGGGGGGGGGGGGGGGGGGGGGCCAGGTTTTTTTCAAAGCAGTGTTTTGTATAAAAATGGGGGGATTGGTTGGAAAGATGTTTAATTTGTAATTTTTTTTTTTTTTTTTTTTTTTATGGAAAGGATAATT
>JAOYSI010016696.1:0-37300 GCA_025775065.1 Hiodon alosoides
CCCCGGCTTGGGTCTGGTTTGTGCGCCCGCCGGGCCCCCCCCCCCCCCCCCCCCCGGGGGGGGGGGGGGGGGGGGGGGGGGGGGGGGGGGGCCGCGTTACGGATGTGGGTGGCAAGGGAGGCAGGGCAGTGGCAGGAGTGCTGCTTTATACGGGAACCCCATTGGGGTGGTGCTGAGTTCCTGTGTCCGGAGCAGGACGGCCTGGCGTGCAATGGCGGCCTCGGCGAGGAGGTGAAGGCCCGGCGCAGAGCAGAGCGACGCAGAGCAAAGAGGAAGGTCAGCCTGATCACGCAGGGACCGCCCCAGGCCCGTTCACCAAGCCAAAAGTCCAGTCCCACATGTTAACAAGCTCAAGAAACTGTACAGGAGTAATGGTGCGACTATTCCTCACTAATACTGTTATTTTCCCCACGCCCAACACTGACCTGCATCACTTTCACTCCACATAACAATGTATGTCACAATGCTACTGTCCCGCATTGCTGTCACTTGTAATAACAGACAATCTCACAACACTGCACTGCGTTACTGTCACTGTTATAAAGATCCCCATCACCCTCAACATCAGTATCAGTTGCTGTTTATATAATGACTAGAGTTGGCCACCATCAGCGTAGTGTAAAATGAGAATTCATTTGTAAAGTACATGAAGAAGTCGAAGAAATTGCATGAAAGACTAGTCTCATTGCTGCATCACTGGCTGCTGCAGCTCTTTGTAGTTGTTCAACCAAAGTTGTCTGTGCCTCTGCCTGTCTTGCGCGCCTCAGCTGCCGTCTGCCCTTCTGTTGTCCAGCGTCAACGAGAGCGGAAAAAGCTGGTGCAAGTCGAGAAGAGAGAAGGCACGGAGTCGGTAAAAACCAAAGCCTGTTTTAAAGATCAATTTCATAGAGATGGAGAAAACTCTGATTAGTATGGTGTAAAATGTTTGGTTTGGTTTGTTTGTTTGTGTGTGTGTGTGTGTGTGTGTGTGCGCCTGCGTGTCCGCGCTTTCGGAAGGGTGGCGAAGATGGGAACAGTGGCGCAGAGTCCGAGTGGGAGGAGAGCGGGAGCGAGGGCGAAGAAGAGGTGGTTTTATCGGGCGACAGGGGGATGCCTGACCCCCAAACGCTGGCCTCAGTGGACTGGGCCAGTCGCCAGCCTCCGGCTATGCGGAGTGAGGAGGTAACAGGATGGGAATGTTTGCTGTGCTCAGTTCACGCCTTAGTCTCTCATGAGGCCCCTTGTACCCGATGGGTTTTCCCGGTTGGAAGCGATATCCTGGTCAGCTGAACCCACCATCCAGCTAACTTGCACTCGTGTGTCGAAGTTAAGCTCCTGGTAACGCTGGGTCTGCCTGGAGCCGCTCTAACAGGATCGGGCCCACCAGTTTTTGGACAGGTTCTTTCTGTGCGTTTTCCCAGGAGCCAGAGTGGGATGTCCGCAGTGCCTTTGTGGCCAATGCTGCCAGTCACCTCAAGCCGAAGGCAGGGCGGGGATCCAGGGAGACCAAGGAGATCGAGACACGGACAAAGCAGGTAAACGTCCCGGGGTAGGATGGGTGGGAGGTCAAGCCTGTGATGATAAAGCTTGTTTTGCAACGCTCCCTCCTTTTGCTTTTTAGGTGAATGCCCAAGATGCAGCCACCAAGCAGAGCACCTTGCTTACAAGTAAATCAGCCCGTTGGTTTGTGCGAGTGGTGGTGTTGCTTGAACCCGGGGCCTGCGGGACCAACCAGATCAGTGACTTCTCCGACTTCTCAACTGGGCAAGCCTGACTCTCTCAGGCTGACCTTTTTGTAACATTTTTTATTCTGCTGCTTGATGCTCTTTTTTTGTTCTCTCTCCAGAGAAAGGCATCAAGCTGGTGGAGCAGGGCCAGTACTCTCAGGCCGTCGGGATGTTTACAGAAGCCATTCGATATGACCCCAAAGATTACCGGTAGCCCTTTTATTATGGCCATGGCCTGTGTTGAACATTGAACCCTGACCCTGAAAGCCTGCCCCTCTCCACTCACTGCTGCCTGTGGTTTTCTGTGGTAGGTTCTTTGTGAATCGCTCCTACTGTTACGAGTGTCTGGGCCAGTATCCCTCTGCGCTGTCAGATGCAGAGCTGTCCCTCCAGCTGGCGCCCCAGCGGCCCAAAGGCTACTTCCGCAAAGGGCGCGCCCTGATGGGGATGGAGGTGTGGCGCTTTCACCAAATCCATTTCCAGATTCTTTTTATTTTATCTTTGTGTGCATGCGAGTGTGGGTGGTTTGGTACGTCTGTGTGTGTGGGGGTGTTCATGTACACACAAATGCTCTTCAGGAGCTATTCAGATGAAAGTTAGAATATCGTCTGATGCAGATTTCAGTCCTCTCACTTGTTATGTTGAACAAAGTGTTTGTACTTTTCAAAGTACACCAGACTAAAAATTTGAATGTAATAGGTCCTGCTAACGTTTTTAGTTAAAGAAAGATGCGATTGCACCCTTTGAGTATTCTAACTAGTTTTGTTTGCCGTTGATCAGCCTTTGTCGCTTGTTTATGCTAGCAGGTCTGACGCTTGCGTTCCTTTTGGTTGCTTGCTGTGTTTGTGCTGGTGGCCGTAGCTGATGTCTGCTTCTGTGTGTTTGTTCCTTTGACCCCTGACTGTGTGAAAGAGGTACAGCGAGGCCGAGTTGGCCATGGAGCAGGTGCTCGAGCTGGATAAGGACTGCCAGGAGGCCGTCGACGACCTCTTCCAATGCAGAGTCCTGCAGCTCGTGGTGAGCGCGCTGTGTGGCGATTGGACGGCGCAGGCTGATCAATGCACAAGCCTTGCCGCTGCTGTTTTGTCATTGCAGCAGTGGGGTGAAATGTGTTTATCTAAGGGCTGATGGCATGGCTCTGTTCACTAGGTTATGACCACCACAGACTGAGTCTGTCTGTCTGACAGGTGATGGGCTTCGATGAGCCACAGAGTGTTAATCTGCTGAAGAGGTTCACCACGGTGCAGGCTGTGTTAGCCTCTCCAGAGGTGGGCCGCGGTAAGTGCCGCTGACGGGAGTTATGTGGAAACGCAGAGATCAGGGGCCGTGTGTAACTTCTGAGAATGGAGGAAATTCAGTCCTAAACTTGGTATTAAGAATAAAAGTGATTTATCAAAGTTATTTTACATAAAGATCGGTCCTAACTTTTTAGGAATGTAGACCGACATGGTTTTCGCTTGCACTTTACAATTAAACAGTGGCACGCTGTGTGTACGAAATGAATGAAACTATTAACATAAAACGCGCTAAAATTAAATGCAACCCAGTATTGTCCGTAACCTTTTTAAATGCTTCAGTTTCTTACGTCTTCGACAGTAGAGCCACCTTTCCTCACATTCGTCTGGAATGCAAAGAGTGAGGTGGTAGGCTGCTCAAAGATGTCTCTGAAGATATCTGGTCACTGTAGGACTTATTTTTCTTTGATAACATCTCTGTGCTCATTAACTAACTCAACAATTAAAATGTCTTTTTTGAGAATCCTTGAGACAGTTTTAAAGTGCAGTTGAAGTTATGGAGTTTGTGTCTCATTTGCAGATCGCTTGTGCTTTGACCAGTCACTTATTTAAGCACCGTAACCAATCCAGATAATCAATGCGATAATTTAACATGTTACTGAACATTGAAACCTAGTAGAATCTTTTTATAATGTATTCATGAGTCTAGAGATGATTGGTTGAATTTGTGGAATTGAGGTGAGAAACGTATCACAAACCTTTGTTTGCTGTACCTTGTGTTGTAAAAACCAGATGCGATAAACTCATGAAAATAACTTATATACCTGTGAGTAGGTTTGTTCTCCTCCATAGCTGACTTACTGGCAGCTTCTAGCGAAATATGTTAACTCCTAAATCCACTTTTTTGGCATTCTTGGGAGCTTTTCTTGAAAAGATGCAAGTCGGCCCAGGTTTGGGGTGTCGTTTGAGTCTTGTCTTGCCTTCTGTCTGTGTCTTCTGAGTTCTGTCATTAGATGTTGTGCAGTCTGTCGCTAAACCCAGTTTTCAGCCACTTTGTTTTTCTTTCCTAGTGCTAGACCCAGACGCGATGCATGGCCTGTCAAGGTAGGTGTACGCTGTCAGTGTTTAAAGGTGTCATATTGAAAGTTGCATTGGGTTATCGGCCATTGGGAACTGTTGTACTGTAGCTGAAGTTTGGTCCTGCAGATGTTCTCACAGACGGATTCTCTAATATGGCATTCGGTTACTCATGCAAACGGATGACGGTTACATTTTGGGCTCCTGTGGCCGCAGGGTCCCGTGCCGATCACTGTGGGTGGGAAACGTCACCGTGGATCTGACGGAAAAGCTGCTTGGAGACCTCTTCAGAAAGTAGGACCAACCCCAGTCAATCCCAACTCCTGTCTCTGTCTGTCCTGTGTAGCATTTCATGGCTGTTGCCTCCTGAATTTCACTCTTGTGGCCCACCACTCCGAGAGTGTCTCTGACGCCCTGCGTGCTGTCTTTGACCCACGCCCAACCCCTCACCCCGCGGTTTTTGGCGTTTCCCTCAGGTTCGGGGAAATCGACAGCATTCGAGTCCTGCATGAGCGCTATTGTGCCTTCGTCAACTACAAGAATGCAGACATGGCTGCCCTCGCCATGGAGAGGCTCCAGGTTTGTGTCTTGGCGAGCTTAGCTGAGTTGTGCCGTCGGCCCAGTCACACATCCCTTCCTTGTGTTTTGAACGTTTAAAGAATCCTGCATCGAAAACAGGGTGTTTTTTTTTTGTGTTTCCCTACCCCCTCCAGGGACTTGAGATCCACAACACAAGGCTGGTGATTCGATACCCAGACCGCAGGGCACAGAGAGCCGTCCCCTCAGCACTGCAACAGGCTGTCGCTGCTACCTGGTAACACCACCGCACGATCTGTCTCCTCCCATTCAATGGTTTTGAGCCGTGTGTCATTTAACACAATATATCCAAATGAATTTAACTCTGAATGATTTAGTTTTCCATGTGTTGCTCAGGTAACAATACTGTGCTTCAGCTCTGCATGCAAATGAGGGAAGGCCAGAGATTTTTTGTTTACTTTGCAGATGTAGTTTTTTGTAGATTGGGGGGTTTGGAGAACTGGAACTGTAACAACAAAACCCTGTGCGTTTTGTAGAGGCCTCATAAGGGTGTTTATGTTGTTCTCACAGTCCCAGGGGGGTACGCAGGGGGGTGATCAGCAGGGACGAAGGCTGGAGGACCACCGGCTGCGACTTCGGGGACAAGTGTCGCTACAAGCATGTGCCAGAGCAGCGGAGGCCCTGGCCACCACAGTAGCTGGAAATCGAGTTCTCCTATCCTGCAAACCGGAAGGTTGCTCAGTCTGTTTTGGCCAAGGCTACCGCTGACTTAGTGCCAACAACGCCCCCCCCACCCTCCAACACGTGTGTATTTTCACAATGATGTCAGGCCTAGTTAACGTTTGACCTTAAAGAGGAAACGGGAGATCTTCCTGCAGGAAGTTTACCGGCACAAACTCTTAACTGATGTGCTCACTGTTCTGCCGGCTCCTCCTGCGTTATCAGTGTCAAGATTTACTTTTTAGATTTTTTTAGTTTTTAAATTTAAACCTACTTTGGTTTACTGTTCGAGCAAGATGCAAAGTGTTAAGAAAGCACTCCTTTAGCACTTCATGTAGAGGGATCCTCCGTATTACGTGTAAATGGGCATTTTGAGGACCATTGCCTGCTGCAACACCGTACTGTGGAATTTGTCTTGTGCTAGTAGTTAACACTTGAAGAAGCGTTGAGGTGCTGGTTAGTGCTGCTGTCTTCCTGCATGCAGGGCGTGATTTACGGTGGCCCTGAGGAGGGAGGAGGTACATTTACTCAGCCCACACTCCACTATGTGGTGGGGGGAAAACTGCACAGCAGTTGGTGGATAGGATATTTCTGATGTGTGGAGAAATGCTCCTCTGGTTTGGTTGCTGCTGAACTTATGCGTGTCTTCTGTTTGTGCAGTTTACAGATTTTACATTATGTGGTGGTATTGCAGTTAAACCTACTCTATAGAGTTAGGCTTCCTGCTGTCCAAAGTGGAAAGTGGGGCCATTGCAGTATTTTTACTCTTAAGATTCACCCTCGGGGACTTCTGATGATTCTCAGGCTTCATGCTGCCATATGTCTTCTCAACCACAAGAGGTCGGGCTTATATTGAGCGTAACCAAAGCGGACACTGTTGAGGTGTTTTGAATGTGAAGGACCATTGAAGACGGATGTAAATGATGGACCTTAGTCTTTTCAGCCTGTGCTGTTCACCATTTTTGTGTTTTCCTCAAATTAATTTAAATATAATATTACAAAATGTAGAATTTCTGAATCTTAGCTTTCTATCAAAACCAAAAATATGCATAATGTTGCATACAGTGTCCTGGTCTAAGCAAAATAGTTCAGACAAAATCATATTGGAATGGCTTCCATGACACGTCCTGTGATATAATGACCAGTGTTTGCCAAAAGCCAATGCTGAGAGACCTCCAGTGACTGACAGAAGGTGGGGTCCAGGGGCCTTCTGAATGGATGGCTGCCTGTGATAGTTGTGGGGATTGGCTGCTGTAGTGTGCACACGTGAATGCATGTGTACGTGTGCAAACTTCCATATAGCCGCATAAGTGGCATAGCGGAGAACAAGAAGCTTGCAGGACGGTTATGTTTATGAAACGGAACTGTAATCTGCAGGCTTGACTTGGACTCGGGCATGCTTGCTGACCCTTTTGCGTATCCCAGTGCGCTCATGTCCCGTTTCTCCCTATGCACTACGGTTTCTAAGAATATCCTTCCACCAGCCTGCCTGGCCTGGAACTCCCACCAGGGGGCAGTGGGTGTCGTGTAACTCTTTCTTTCACGCCGTTGAGTAACCCCTTTCATACTTGCTTGACGCATGAGTAAAGAGGAGTTACTCCTGTTTAATGGTTTCCGACGTACAGAGCCCAGAAATAATTCAGTACTGCAATTTTAACTGGAAAATTAAACTGGGTGGGGGGTAATATGATGATGCAGCTTTTTTTCCCCCCCACATTGTTTGTGATGGTTTTGGCAAGGGGAGATCTGCTGTTACAAAGGAGTTATTTTCACTGCCCGCAATGTTTCTTTAATAGTTAACTTCTCTAATTTCTCTCTTAAGCACAAATCGCCTCCACCATCTGCAGGTGACTAGAGTCATAATTATGTTTCCTACCTTATAACTGAAATCACAAGGGTGCCTTGTTTTTGAGGAGTGTGTGAGCAATACTTCATTTTAAACTGACTGTCTTATTGAATATTTCTCTCTCCTTATTACCTTGGTGAAATTTTCTTTAGTTTTTAGCGTTCACGGATTATGTGTGTAGAACTATTCAGCTCCTTGTTTCAAATTTTTACCCCAAATTTTGTTATGGTCTCATACTTTTTCTTATTTTCATATTTTATTGTACTTATACCAAAGAGTAATGTGAAAAACAACATTACATTTATGAAAAGTTTACCTTTTCAATAAATTTGAACATATATATAATATTGGTTATATCTGTATAATGATTGTATGTGCAGTAGTGTTTTTCTGGCCCCTAAGAACAGAAAGCATGGGGGAGTGGCCGTCATTCTCAGACACATAGCAGTTAACACAGTGGTTGCATATCCCTGGAACGTAGTCCTTGCTTTACGTAGTCGTATTGTGTTTTATTTTGCTTATAAAACTCGGGGAAGTCAACCCTGGTCATTGGGAGCGTATTGTGTTTGCCATTATGCCATGCCTTTAAAACATTCTTAAAATGCAGATGTTCTTCAAGAACAAACTGTGAATGGATAATGATTCAGGGTACAGCTTTTTGTTGGTCTGTTCAGCCCTGTTCAGTAGATTACAGAAAATATTTAGTTCTCTTCACAACGAACATTTTTACTTGACGTTATATTGAAACCGATTTGCATCCCAACCTTTTTTACTTAAAAAAAATATATATATATATTTTCTTGAGTTTGTATTTTTAAACCTCAGGTGACTTAAGAGAATGTGATTTATTTTTGGCATGACCATCGCCCCAGCTTACACAACTTCAGCTAGAGGACATGATTATGCTGAACACACCCACAAATCATTCAGCGTTGCCCACAAAGTGACGTAACAAAGACATGGGAAAGCAATCAGCACACTAAACGGCGTCCTTCCACAGCAAGTGCTTTCTGACTGACAAACGTGACTCACACTGTATTACATTCTAATGCTCATTATTCTCGTTCACAATAATTTTCCACAATGACTCTCCCAGTCTTCTGTTCTCACTGAAGGTCTTACGGAACACTTATACAAGAGTGAAGGAGGAGGGGAAAAAAATCAAATGAAAAAAACAGTAGTTGCCATGATTTGAGTCCTTGCTCATTGTTGAAGAATACACATTTTTTTTCAGTGAAACCACAAATTGCGGGTATGGGCAGGGACCGAGATCCCAGCGTGTGATTACAGAAGGTGGAGGCTACGCTCCGTGGCAGTCACTCTCCTTAAAGACATGGTCGTAAAACAGCGGGACGGCCTTGCACGGCCTTGCATGACATGATTGCGTCAGAGGGTGGGAGAGTGGGGAGGGGGATAAAGGGCCCAGACACGCATGTACCCCTACACTCTGGCTTGGAAAGATTGGCCCCTTTTCGCAGTTCCTCGGACGCCAGTTGCTTTGGGTAGGAAATGGGAAGCCCTACTGCCACGAGTGCCCCAGGACTTTAGGCGTCTTAGGCTTGTCCCTTGACCACGGGGAAAAATTTATCCTTGATTACAACCCTCTAATAGAGGGCCTCTGCTTTCTGCCTTGGGTTTACCAAAAAGGGAGGGAAAATGCTCAACGTTATACAAACCTTTTGGTGCACAAACAACTAAATCACTGGTTTTAGATTTAGGGAAAGTATCCTCTGGAAATAATAATTATACATGTGTTGTGCCTTCTTGAAAAGTTTCTCAATCTTTCCTTTCACTGTTTAAACAAGATGAAAGAGGAATTTTGGTCTGAGGTGTGAGAATAATTATTTTACTGGACACATTATTGTTACACATAAACCATGGTAACGCTATTACTACTGTTTACTCAAATGATACAAGCGATCTTAAAATACTATTATTGTCCAAAATTACATCTCCAAAGTCTGAATTGTATAAGCAGCCTATAACCAAAAACATCCATTGCACCATGTCTAAACTGCACAGAACTTCACTTCCAGTTCAGAACTGTCTGAAACTCAAACTAAGGGAACAAGCAACATGATTATGTATTGACTATTTAATGAAAGCATCAAATTGCACAGCAATGTCAGAATGCTACCACCTACTCAAAAGTGTCTTTCCTATTACACTGTAAGCGCCAAGCTTGTGGTGAAAAAGAACAGGAGTGATTTAGCCAAGAAACTTACATTTCAATTCTGAGGGATATCTTCACTGCCTTGCATAAGTATTCGCAGATAGAACCACCTTTGGCGGCAATTACAGCTGTGAGTCTTTTAGGGATGTTAGGCCTAACTACTACTCAATCCATCCAGTCATCTCACTCATGTATAAGAATGTAAGGTAAACGTTATATGCATTCAAAATGCTTCACACATTTAAACAGGATTAAAGGAAGCATAAAGGCGCTCCAAGCTAAAACTTAAGGTGAATCCCACACTTCAATAAATAAATAAATAAATAAATAAATAAATAAACAAACTGAGTTAAAGGCACATAAATGAAAAGTGGGAGGGATGTATGGAGAGATAGAAAAGCAGGAGGGCGTGAATGTGGGAAAGGGTAGAGCAAAAAGCAAAGCCAAACCAGAGACCTCAGTTTAACCACCCTCCTTTTGTGCGCTCCCTGGCTCCCTCTGTGAGCTCCATGGGTGACTTTCCGCAGAGCCGGCTGTCAGGTGGGTGAACTTTTCCTCTTTTCTGCCTTTACGTTCTACACTGTGCCAGTGGAGCTCTCCTTCACTCACACATTTAACCATTTTCCTGGTTTACTTTTGGACTTTGTTTTTTTTTGTTTTCTCTTAACATTTCGATTTATTTTTATTTATTTTAACAGTGTGTGTGTGTGTCTCATTTTCTCTTTTGAATGGAACTCTGTTTCTGCACCTTTAGCCTTTCCCTTTTTGAGTAAATTTTGTGTTTAATGTTTATGACTTCCTCTGCAATAATACTTAAACGTTCCAGTGCTTGTTGGATACATCTACTTTTAAAACATTTCTAATTCCTCCTTACTCCAGACAAGGCCTACGACACATTTTAACCTTTAAATATTTTAATTTTTACTTCTAAAATAAATAAAATGTATTAATGGGCGGTCAAAATATTCTTCTGAAACACCTGTCAACGTTTGTCAGAGTACCTTCGACGGGCCGACCTTGAACGCTTTTTTTGCTGAAAAGAATAAGTTAATTATACTGTGCTGAAGGAGGCGCTCTACCGAGGCTTTCCGATGCTATTTGATTTTCGGTGAAAATCCTTTCCATTCTGAAACCAACAAGAATGATCTATTTCAAAGATGATGAATGCATTGACTCCCATGACGATCAATTTTACGAACTACAACCAAAATTATATTTATTATTGTGCCTGTTGAAATTATTTAAGGTTTAACTTAAAATATGCACGTATGTTTGTGAAGATAAAAACGTACATTTGAATTTTAAATAATTGTTTACAAATCCAAACTATGGCTTGCAATAAAATAGTTTCCCAGTGACCGTATTCTTGTATATTGTGCGGCACTCATTTTTCAACCAAGCACTCTGCCATTAAGTTATCTGATTAGCGTTTATTTAAAAAGTACAATATTTTTCGTGTAACCTGGGCGGTGCATTTCTGCATACCTCCTACAGCATACAGTAACACAATGATGGGTGTCTTGCTGTGGATGAGCCCCCTATTTTTCTACTTGGCGCACGGGATACCCCCCAACTTCAAGGTGCGCCTTACCGGCAACACCGCAAGTCCAAACGAAGGCCGCCTTGAAGTTTTCTACAACAATGCCTGGGGATCGGTCTGCGATGACGATGTCGACTTAAATCTCGTTCAAGTGGTGTGTCGAGAGCTGGGGTTTGAGCGCGGCATCAGCTGGGCGCACAGCGCGAGGTTCGGCGAGGGACAAGGTAAGCATCAATTAATTGACGACCGAAAATGAAAATATACCGCAAATGAAAAGAGTAACCCTTCCTTATAAATATAAACCAGGTGAATTGTAAAGTGTTAATTACACTCTTCACACTATACACCCGACGTAGCCGTGATAGGGAGTTTGTATGCTGGCGTCACACGTAGTCAGAGTCTATTGTAGAGTTAGGACTTGTTTTTAGTATCCGAGTAGGTACCGGTTATCATTTGCTTAACGGATACGGAATGTGAACAATAAGTGAGACGAAAATTTAAAACGTCGTCAAAAAAACAGAACCCAAAATCCATATATGTGTTCGTTCTTTGGCTTATTTTTTTGGTAAATAAATCATGTCCAGTGTATGTTTTTTGCATACACCAATTTTTATTTAAAAAAATGTAAACCAAGGCCTATAATTCAAGGCTAGTGAAGCAGGTCCCTGGCAAAAGAATACTGTCATTAGACTAGAACATGCATACCAGATTCAAAACCCAGAAAGGTAGCCTTCATTGGAGCACTTCTGGTGACAGTTTTCTGCTTTTTTCATCACTGTGGCACAGGATTCCTGGGTTCAGTGATGTGATCTCATTACACTCACAGTTACATGGTGTTTGCTGTGCACAAAGGGCTGGTAGTGAAACAGTCCGTCACTGTCTGTGTTTTCTGACACTCTTTCCAGGTATGATCTGGCTGGACAACCTGCGCTGTGTTGGCACAGAGAGCTCAGTGTCCGACTGTCAGTCCAACGGCTGGGGCGTCAATGACTGCTCGCACAGCGAGGACCTGGGGGTGATCTGTAGCCCCACGAGACAGCTAGGCCAGGCCCGCAATGGAGTGGAGTCCTCTCGTCCCCTGGAGCCCGCAAGCCCAGCCCAGCGGGGCCACGAGATTGCTCTGCGCCGGTACTCAAGTTCCCCACGCCAAGGCCATGAGGTCACGCTGCCCCAGGGCCACGAGATTCAACTGCGGCGTGGGAATGACAATGCGCAGCCACGTGTCCATGACAACCACGCACGGGCGGGGAATGTCTTCGCCAACAGGCAGGGGCCAGACGTCCCACCACCAGACCACGTTGCCAGGATGGAAGCAGAGAGAGCTGGCAGCCAGCACAATCAGGTGAGGAATAAGAGCCCCCCCCCCAATAATCTTCAGAACCATCTCACATGGTTATATTATAATTGTTGGTTTTCTCACAGTAATGATCCTACCGCTTTGTTCCAGAATGAACATTTTAATGGTTTGGATCTCGGGGTAACATCATTTAAAATGGCATGCCAAATGTCTCATTAATCTGTTCATGAATAAAGTATCAAGCATCAGACACTTTTCTAAGTGGAACTTTTAAAGGATAGAATTTTTTAAAAAGGTCATCTGTAAATGAATCCCTGTTATTTTCTTCCATGTTAGCTTAGACCTGTTCGAGAATTGACTGTTTAACAGACTACTGGATGTGGCTATAGTGTTTGCAGAAGGAAATGTGATTCAAGTTGAAAGGAATGTAAAACTAATATTGCTCACGGCTTTTTCAAGCCACTGACAGAAGAAAACTTACATTCATTCTCGCGACATTGCTGTAACACTGAATTAATGTCACTGTGCAAAGTAAGGCAATCAGAATACCAAGGTAAATGTCTGGGCATCCCTCTCCTCCTACAGGTTTCTGGCAAGGTTAGGATCGATGAGGTCCGACTGAGGCCCGTCCTGGCAGCCACCAGGAATCGTGGCCTGGTCACTGAAGGCGTGGTGGAAGTGAAGCATGCTGGGAGATGGCGGCATGTGTGCGACTTGGGCTGGGACCTCAGAAGCAGCCGCGTGGTGTGTGGCATGCTGGGATTCCCTGCGGCAGAACAGTACAACGTCAACCTGTACAGGTAACATTTGTCTCTGGGATTGGATGTAGATAAAAGAAATCTACTGAAAGTTGTGTGGTTGGCACTGACTGAAACTTTGCAACTGAGACATTCAGACAAAAAAATGTATGCATAACGAACTTATACTTCGCTGGTAATGAGTTCCTTTAAAATGACAGATTTTTGACACGTTTGCCTATACTTTTCCCAGTATTTGTATATTTGTCTAAACAGAAGGCCTTTTCCTTCCTTTGTGGGGATGAAAGCGTTTACTGTGGGGGCTCAGCAGATGGAAACACATGATATAGAGGGCTTGATGTGGTTCATTCTTAGCAGCGCTCTGTCTGCCTTTCTTTCAACATTGGGACATGAGTGACTTCTGTCACATGCGGTTGTCGTCTCCAGGAAGTAGAAACAATTATCCTTAGAAAGGAGACCGCAATGAGTCGGCGGTATTTTGAGGAAGGGTTAGTTGTGTGTCCCCTTTTCTAGGGTTATGCGCTATTACTGGGCTGGGCTGTGAAGCAGTTCTGTATGTTTTGGGGCAACTAGGATCGACCTCACGGACCTGTTGTAGTGCCACGAGGACAGGAGTTTATTTTTAACGACCAGAGCGATGCTGTTAAAGCTTAAATATAGAGAGGCCGCCGCCCAGTCGTCTCCAGCCCAACCCCCAGAAAGCCCCCACGGCACCCTCACATAATACTATCCGCTGTGTTCGAGCAGGCCCTCTGGAGGCAGCTGAGGGCACGTGCCCGTTTTCCTTTACTTTCCCAGTCTCTTCTTTTAACCGTATTTTCTCCGTCCCTATCTCTTTCCTTCTCACTCCCTTTCCCTCTAACTGCGCAGGCAGGTTTATAAATACTTACACTTGAGCATGTATGCGGTCATGTATGTGAAAACAAATAGATACACCAGGTGTACGCAGAGCCAGAATTGTGGAATAAGGGGAAGTTTGAGGAGGGAGACACATGCCGTTCAATTTTGACCAATCCTTTTGGAGAGATTATAAAATATATATTTTTAAAATTGATTAAAAAATAAATAAATGAAAAAACTTTGTGGAAAGTTTAGATGCACCAAGGTAAGGGACATACGTTTGAAAAATCAAATGCCCAGTTAGAACTGAAAAGTGGGTGGCTACTATTAACAGATTCTTCCTTGCAAAATCCTCTGGATGTTAACCAGGACGAAAATAACTGTTTTCTAGCTAAAATTAACCTAGCGTAACTAAATGCTTGTCCTTTTTTTAATAACCCTTGAACTATGTTATTAATATCACATCTGGACGTCTGGAAAAGCGTTATGTGTGTTTTAATGCTCCATAGATCCCACCGGCAAAGCCTTGTCTTCTCATTTTATTCAATTGCTTTATTGCCGCGCTTATAGCAGCGTTGTATGCTTTGTTTCAGCCAGTTCAGCTCATTGGACGTCTGATGTATTATTTCAACTGTAACTCATAGCACAGCTCTGAGGGGTGAATGTATTTAATTGGTTTCTTGTTTCTTGCATTTCATTGGGTCTTGTGCGTCCCCTACAGAACTAAACTGTCACTACTGGAACTTAAATCTACAATTTCCTAATGATACAAAAGACAGATTATTTATAAAAGAAAATGGTGCCAGGAATGTTCGTAGACAGATGGTAGTAATTATTTTTCCCCAATTTGGGATTAAATTATCTTTTCAGCCCAGTAGTATTTCTGTACATCTTTCCACTGTAACCGCTTTTGAGGCTACTTAGGCTTAATAACTAGGCAACAATTCTCCATCTTTCTGACATATTCATTAGACCACATCTCATCCAATTGCTGAGTACCATGATGTCTGCACTACTCAGACCGTATGTCTCACACCTACTCTAAATATCGCCAACCATGGAACGACAGACATCCGCTGTTGGCTTAAGTACACAAAACTGGGGAACCACGTAGTTTTTTTATAGAGCATTATCCAGTTTTTTAAACCAGAATATTTATTATTTTTTTGGTTATTTGCTGTAGAGGTGTATTTTCTGAGTCACTGAAATACTGTTTTTCATGGGAATATTTTGAAACTGTTATGTCTGGGGATACTGTGAAATGATATACAGTTGAAAGACTCAAGGTGAGATTTAAGTTGTTGTTCTTTCCAGAACTAGGGAGTAGACTTCCCCTCCTTAAACACCTGTCTGAGTTAGCGGAGCAAACTTAGTAAACTGAAATGTACCCATAAACATCGATGTTTGTGAAATGTACCCATATTGCTTGTCATTTCTTACTGTATTTTCAGATAAAAGTTATAGTGTTCCTTATATGTTTTTTCATTTACTTAAGTTTGAGGAAAAGTTTAGACAGCACTAACAACGTTGTGAATATATTTAAATTTAAAATCCACCGCATTAAATATTTAATTCTATTAAATGTGTGTGTACATATATATAATTATTATTAAATACACATTCTAATGTACAGGTTAAACCAGATCTGTGCATGATGTAGCTTGGGCAGCTTGGATCCATTATTGTCTGTTGTTGGGGTCACTCTGCTGTGGTTTTCGGCTGGAACAAGAACAAAACAATTTGAAACAGGTCTAAAACTAAAGCCACATGAAAGATGAATGAACACCGTACTTGATTATGAACATTATGCAGGTGGAGAGACGTTCTGCAGATCCAAGTTTAGTCTCTAATTTAAGTGGGATATCGGGTTGAAGCAGTTGCTGCGTGTTCTTTTTGGAGTAAATGTAGCGCGCACACTTCAGGACTGTACATGCAGATTTATTGTCTGTGCATCCAGAGTTAAGTTTTTGTCAAGTTGTCTCAGAGACATGTGGACAGTCACGTATTTCAGATCCACCCTCAGCTCACATTTCCACCATATGCATCCTGTATTTGTGCTTCGACTGTCTTGGATGCTCCATAGAGCTTATAATTACAAGTTTAAGGAGGCCTGAGGCCTAAGTTTTAGTTTTTTTCAATACCGCGCCCTATTCGTCCATGGCACCACATTCCTTACCGTCTCTTGTTTTAAACAACAAGTGTTCCTGGTCTAGTCTCTAGTGTGCTTGACTTTGGGATGGATCATATTATAATTGTTGGTTTTCTCCCCGTTGTTCTCAGTTTTTATACTGAGAGTCATGTCAGATTCAAATCCGCAGAACTGAAGCCAGGTTCATTTTTAAATGTCAATGTGGATCTCTTCAAGTAGAACTATGGTGTTAGTAGTGGGATCTTCTTTTTTCCCCTCTCTGGCTCTTGGCTAATGAGAGGCTCTTAGCTGAGAAAAGCACAGGGTCCCCTATCTAGCTCAATCATGCTCCAGCCTGGCGACATTTGGGTTAGATAAGTGTCAATCTTAGGAACTTGTGAGAACAGTCACCAAGTTGCATAATATCAGTCCTGTCAAGCCAACAAACGGCTAGGGGACGTTTCTTGGGCTTGTTTCTTGGGAAGGATTCACTTGTGGTTTTGTGGTCTGGCGTCAACATCCTCCAAGCTTGGCTTTGTAAAGTTTGGAAGTTGTAAAGGCTACTTTAAAATGGATTGCAAGTGGTTTAATTTGAGCCTTTAGGGTGATGAAGGCCGCTGGTAAATGAAACCCTAAAATGAACTCAGCCAAATGTGAACAACCCAAAAACCCAAAACCTTGATACAAATACATATTGTCTATTAATATTTACCTACCCAGGTGTGTTGAAAGAATGCAGTACATCCTGTTTATTGGATTTTTCCAAAAACCCTAACAAGACATAGGTTACAGATTATTGTGTTAGAATGCCAAGCCTCCTGCTCAAAACCAAGAGTAACAAAGTGCTTCTGAATCAGTTACGCATGTCACTAGGGAAACACTGTAAACCTCTTGATGGTTCATTCCCAGTCCCATAATCCCTGGCCAGCATAGGCCTTCTGATTTGGAGCGTAGCTGACCAGTCCAAGAAGAATTCCACGAAGGGAACATTTCTTTGAATAGAAAACTTCTATTTTGACATGACGACATGTTAATTTGTGAAATGCTGCTCACTCGTGACACTGGTACCTGCAAGTACCGGTGGTACCTCTTGCATACATACTGAAGCCTGGGTGACATTCCTGTTTACTCTCTAGAATGGCAAGGGTAACCCCACCCCAATGCTCAAATAAACCAGCCCCAAAGGCTTGAGTCTTTATACCCTAACTAGGAAAACAGAGAACTAAAGGAAAGAGCAGAAGGAGACTTCTGTGCTGTATGTTTTGTGAATCAATTTTTTTTCTTGCTTTGAAGGTCGTTTGAATTTCATAGGAATTAGTAAAGGCCTTCAATTGTGGTCTTGTCTGGCTGGGCTGAGGGAGGCTGCTGTAGGCTGCCAGTATGTATATTTAATTTTTTCCAGTAGTAGCCCGGTAACCCGTTAATATGGCAGGTCGCTTTAGAATAGTGGGTGGCGTGTGATTCTCAGAATGAATCACCCAATATGGTTTTTGTAACCGGACATATGTTTAGCTGGGATATATTTTAATGCTTATTGGTTGCAGGTGTTTAAATCTTGCTTTGAGTGGATAAATTGAAATTTGTGTAAGCTATCTTTATTCAGTGATATCCTCATCTGCATATAATTACTTAGAAAGCTGTATTAAATGAAAAAGTCTGAGCATTACAAACTATTCTGTTTCTGTCCTTGTTGCGTTCACATTTCCCATTTCCCATTTTAGACAGGGAAAGTAGGAAAACATACAGGCTGTGTATATATTCTGCACTGCATGAGTTTCCCCAGCAGTATTTTCGAATGCATTCATTCTGACTAGACGTTGTGCATGGAAGAAATAAATATCTTGACAGGACTGAATATGACGAGCGTCGACTTGGCTCGATAATGGGAAAATTTAGATCTTGCAGCAACTGGTTTTTGCAACCACAAAGCCATACAGGCTTCTTTCTGCTTGTTTTTGTCTCTGAGACATTTATAGTGTGTTTATTCGCCAATTGCACATGGCGGGGCAAACATGGAGGGCAGGAATCCCTATCACATGTTACCCACATTGCCCGAGGGGACACAAGTCCACAGTGCACCATATTATTATTTATTTGCCTAGTCTATAAACCTTCCATAAGAGTTTACAGAGGTGTCCAAATTACAAGGTCTGTCCCACCTTCGACTCCACTATGCTGTCTGTCTCAGAGATGAATCAGAGCCAGCAAGCAATCTGCAGATTAACCAGAAGGTTACAAGTTCAAATCACAGGATCCAACTATTGTATCCTTCAATGCCAAAACATTATGTCACTAAATGTTAAAATGTGTTAAGAGTTAACTATCCATTTTATAAATAACTGTATAAGTTTTGTTTTTTTTCCTCTATAAAACAAGATTGTAGCTCAGTAATGATAAGCATAGATTGAAATTGCTATGCTACTGGTAACTGGTGAAAGGAACATTCTGGACTCTCTCTGATGAAGTACTCCTCTATTTGTTTCCTGCAGGAAAGCGTGGAATGCAAAGATGGCTGATCCGTCCGACAGGTGAGGTTGGATATTATCTAGACACTTCTGTTTCATTGTCAAATGGTTGACAAATGATGTGGACGAGGGTGTTTCCTTTTTACGAGAGAGATTGTCTTCCCAGAAGGCCGTTTAATTAGCAATACAAGTTAAATATTATATACTCTACCAGCTAATTGAGACCCTCACAAAGATGGTAATCGTGGAATGTAAGTGCCAGGCTCCTGATGAAAGGTCTCTGCTGCTCTCACCTCTCGCTCAGGCTGAGTTCCATGGCGAGCAAAAAGGGCTTCTGGGTGGAGAAGGTCCAATGCCAGGGCACAGAGCCCGCCCTGTCCCAGTGCCATGCCCAGCTTTCCATACCCCGCAGTGAGACGCCCTGTAGGAACGGCATCTACGCTGTGGCGCGCTGCATCCCGGGAGCCCAGTTCACCCAAGTCTCCTCCGATGTTCCGCAGGCCACGCACCCCAGCCAGGTGAGAGGCTGACGTGCCACAGGCGAGAGATTCATTGTAGTCTGTTCAAACAGCATTCCACTATTTCCTCTGTTCTGTTGCTGTGGACGCAGCTTCATACAAGGCTTGAGTGTGTGTTTTTGTGTTTTCCGTTGCTCTCGTGACCAACCGCTGATTCTCTTGTCGGTTTGCATCTATGTGTCCTTGCTCCTCCAGGCTGTGGTGCGGCTGAAGGCTGGGCCCCGCCTAGGCGAAGGCCGCGTGGAGGTGCTCCGTGAAGGGAAGTGGGGCACGGTGTGCGACCACCTCTGGGACATGCCAGCTGCCAGTGTGGTGTGCAGGGAGCTGGGCTTTGGTTCGGCGAAGGAAGCCCTCAACAGGGCGCAACTTGGCCAAGGTGAGTCCCTCAGCCGGTGTCCTGTGGCCTGAAGGCCGACCGGTCAGCTACTTCCTTCGCCTCCGTCTTTCCAGCCGCAGAGAAGAAAAAGAAAGGGAGCAACATTGAAGACCTATGACCCAGACCCGGTAGTTGATGGCTATTGCTGATTGATACAAATATTTGGGGAAAACGCTGCAGCTCATTTTAAGAAGAACTGTGTGATCTATTTTAGGCATAACTTTTCTCTTTGTTTTAATTACAGTGAGTGACAGAGGGCTCCTGTTTCTATGGTTACATGTAATATAATTTCTAGGGAATCTGGCCATGCGAATGTGCCGGGGACCTTCCTTTATCTGACAGAGGTTGGTCAAATGAGAGTGTCCAGGAAGAACTGTGTTTCATTTGCTGAGCACTTTTTTTGATCCTGTCATGACAGTAGCCATTTTAATTAAAAATTTTTTTTGAATTTTTCTTCCAAGACACTCGTTGCCGTTGTTAAACTGAGGTTTGCAGCAGTGGAACGTAAATTGAGGTTTAAGCCTATAATGGGGCCACATCCGTGTCCTCAAGAGTCATGTTTCATCTGATGTGCAAATAGAATCTGGCTTATCCTCCAGTGTGAAGTAAACTGAGTAAAGTCTAAAATGCGACTAAATCGGAGTAGGGTGGGAGGCAAAGAGAAAACCAAAATTTCTTCCATTCTATCCATTCTATCCATTCTCGGGTGTCTCCGAGCTAAAAACTTATTCTGTGACAGTGAACAGAAATGTCAAAACACACAATGGTGATTTTTTTCTTGTTCTAAAAAGTCAACAAGGCAATGATGAGCCTGTTTCAGAAAATACATGTTAGTGTGGCTATCAGTCCTTTTAGTTCTTCATGGAATGTGACTGGGCTTGTTGTTTGTCAAGCTGCATAATTGGATGCTTGTCTTCAAGCTGGCTGACCTGGCTGACCAATTGGACTCCCTCTCCTTGGTTTGTAAGTATAATCTGTCACATATTTGACAGCCATGAAACAACAACATGGAAACAAAATGAATCTATCTTTTCCTGCCTCAGAGAGGGCAGTTTAGACCTGCTGACTGGAGGTATAAGAGAGTTGTTGGTGACTGTAGGTCCAACACGGATTGATATGGTTTCTCTTCTCAGCACTCGGTAAGCAGGATCGGAGGCGATATTGTTAAGTTGAGCCACAGCACTGCTGTTCTTGCTACATGCTCAGCGTTCAGGCCGTAAATCTGTCCGTCAAGCTGGGGTTGAAGCATGCTTGCTGTAAGAGTTTGAACTTGTTTGAAGAAATCAAATATCCAAACCTACACTCTAAGCAATTTTCGGACAGAAGCAGTGACTAAGAAAAATACGTGAGAAAAGACATGTGTCTCCTCATATATCTTAAGCTGTTGTCTAAGTAGTGAGCAGGACACATTGGTGACTTAGATCATGTTCATTTGTAAAGTTCTGGTCCGGTTAGCTATGGAAGCCCCTGCTTTCCAGCGCATAGGTCTCTGAACTTTGTTTGTTACATCACAAGCTCTCACATCACAAGCACGGCAAGTGTTGGAGCTTAGTTGTCAAGCCTGTCTGGGAAGGAACCTTGCCTGTGAAAGAGGTGGTGCTTCCTGTACCTAGCCCACCATTCCCTGGTGGAGTCTAACTGGATTTATTTCCAGTTGATTTCACTTCCATAACCAACTGCGTTTTTTGGCCAAATTTAAGGTCAGGTACAATTTTTTTCTGAGGTATGGGGTTTTTAGGTGTAAGAATGACTGACTGGAGATAGACATTGTCATTAGTCTAAGTTATAGGGTAAAAATTCCCCTGTTTAATTTCCCTTTTGTCCAAAATAAGTTGGTGGTTTTTGGTTCGGTGTGTAATTTTCTCTGATGTGCGCTTTTCTTTATAACCCACTGTCCACATTAGAACCCTTTGGCTCATCTGTTTTTGTAACTGTATCCTTGTGATTTTTACACCATAAATTCTGGAACTACTTAGAACCTGGGTGGTCAACTCCAATCCTCGACGGCCATAGTGCATGCTGGCTTCCATTCTACTGGTTGTTTGGCTGGGGTCATTATTTAAATAAGTCTTCAAACCTGGTCCTTCCGGTGTCAATCAGTCTGTTACATGCTGCCAGTGCACAACTATGATATTATCAGGAATACTCGGGAGTTTGGTGAATCTCGCGCTGGACTGGACGCACTTCATTTTCCACATGTGTACACAAAATTCAAAGAATAAACTTCGGGACTCAAAGCCTAATGTGTGGATGGTGGAAACAGTGGGTGTTGGAAACAGATGGCTATAAAAGGAGCTAAGGTGCTGAAATCACTGCTGCCCTGTTAAAGAGAAGCTTTGGGTGTAAGTTCTCTAAGGTTCAGATTGGTGATTTCTCTCAGGCCTGTGGTCTGATGTGTATATGTAACAATACAACCCACTTACATGGAATTCTGTTATGCATATTGTTACGACTTAGTCCCTTAAACCAGTCTCCAGCTGGTTAAGCCATGGCACTAGGTCCAGGAGTGGTGTATCACAGGTGGAAACCGAACAAAACCATTACAATAAGTGAAAGGCGAGGCAGCTCCACAGCCTGGTAGTAAGTATAGGGAACAAAAGTGAACTTACCACAGCTCCTGGCACCATTGTTCATCCTGCTACATATTCAGTCTTCCGGGCCCATGTTCAGTGCTTGCGTTATGGGGTTTCTGAAAAAAGAAATGGATGACACGTTCTGTATCTGGCAGTATCGCTCCAAGATTCTCAAACGTGGATAACCAAAGCACTACTATACAGAAACAAAACCAAACGCAGC
Source organism: Hiodon alosoides (assembly GCA_025775065.1). Lineage (NCBI taxonomy): Eukaryota > Metazoa > Chordata > Actinopteri > Hiodontiformes > Hiodontidae > Hiodon > Hiodon alosoides. The sequence continues at coordinate 22,013 of JAOYSI010016696.1, forward strand.
TGTTTTTGTCTTACCTATAAAACACAACCGAAAAGACTGCTCCAAAAGACACTTTTTTAACTAAGTGCATACAAGTAGCGGAGCCACCCAGGAGCCTTCCAGTCCGCAACGCCTCAAGCAAACTGCCATCAACGTTAATTCTATCCCTCCCATTTTCGACAGAAGAGCCATTTTTATTTCATTATGAATGGGATGTTTAGCCACGTCTTATGGCTGCCGAGCGTGACCAAAAGCAAACACGGAAAACACAGTGCATGCTTGAGATATCTAATATGAATAACCCTAATTCATATTGTTACATGCAGACATTTCAGCATGGTGTTTCATGAAGGAAACTCTTTGTCTGCAGGCTCAGGCCCCATCCACCTGAACTCGGTACAGTGTACAGGCTCGGAGAGCTCCATCCTGCAGTGCCAGTATCAGGAAGTGCCCGTCGGAACCTGCAGGCACACCCACGACGTCGCTGTTCGCTGCAATGTGCCCAAAACAGGCTTGGAGAGCACGGTGAGGTGCCCCTGCGCTATCATAATGCCCTTCACTTGTGATTGACTGGCCATGTCGTTCTGCAGACCAAAAAGTCACATCACATCTCCGATTGTAACAAAAACCTCTACCTGTAAGACCCACATAGCTCACATTGATCTTGGTTATGTTAGTTGCTGGATTAGCGAGTTACCATGGTGCGGTTTCCTGAGCGCCGTTGCGTCAGAACCAGGAACGCGCTGTTGGTTTGTTTGCTGCAAAGATATTAGGCAGTGATGGCTCTATCAGAGAATCTGCCCAAAGTGGAGATTTATGGGTAACCCCCCCCTCCATCCGTATAATTAAGGTGCGGCTGGCGGGTGGCCGGGAGCCAAATGAGGGGCGGTTGGAGGTGCTGATGGACGTGGATGGGCATAAACGCTGGGGCGCGGTCTGCAGCGAGAACTGGGGCCTCAACGAGGCCATGGTGGTGTGCCGCCAACTGGGCTTTGGCTTCGCCTCTCGGGCCCACCAGGTGAGTGCCAGCGACCTGCTCATGGAGGTGTGAGCCAGACCACCACTGCTACAAACCAGAGTGTCTTTCAAAATGAATTCATTACTGAAACTAATTCAGACAAAGCTGTTTCTGGGACAATTTTGGGATGTGTGTGCCTTGCCCAACATTGACCTAGCAATAGAATTTTGGAAACAACTCGTTATCTTCTCCAAAATGTAGATATAAACTGCATATTAAAACCCATAAATCTTGTGAGTTTTTTTTACTTTCTTAAGTTACATTTTCTTAACATTTTTGTGTGTTTGTGTAATGTGTTCTACTGTGTCACAATTTTTTTCGTTTCATTTCCATTGTTTGTTACTATTTTCAGGATTTGGCTTTGCGTTTTGCACAGTTGTTTTTCGGTACTGCTTAGTTCTCAGCAGTGGTAATTGCAGGCTTATATAAAAAAAAATACCGCTCCATACAAGTCTTGAAAGGAAAACAAACTTAAAAATAGATCTTAGTTGCTTGCATAAGCTCTGAAAAAAAGCTATGATTTAACGCTCTGCTTCAGTTTCTGGTGTTGAGTGAAAAAAGGAAAACACACGTGTGCTATTTCTAAGGATTGCTAATGACGAAGCCCATTAGCGCGGGGGTTGCTATGGTAAGAGCTGATTAATGGAGCTGGCTCTGGGCATTGTCTCTGTTAATGATGCTCAGTATGGAACACTTTTTGAAAGCATTTAATATGTCATTACAATTGCGTTCTGCTATTCCATTCTTGATAAAAACAACTTGTTTTTAATGAGTTACGGCTTAGTTTCTTGAAATAAAGATATTGCTTGTAACTTTTTACAGTTACAGTTCTTAAAATATCAAAAGTAAGAAAAATAACCAGTTACAGTTAAAGAATACTATTAGTAGTTACATGAAAAAAAAAAGTTAAATCTGAATTTATGTCTGGCCTATGTATTGCCGTATGTTAATAATTTGATTGTCATTGTCATTGTCATAATTTGAACAGCCATTGTTGCTGATAACGCTCCGTGTCCCACCGGCATACAGGAGACCTGGTACTGGGCTGGAGATCCCAGAGCCAGCGAAGTGGTTCTGAGTGGCACGCACTGCACGGGATCCGAGCTCTCCATCCAGCAGTGCCGCAGGAACGGCCACGTGTACTGCCCTCGGGGGGCTGGTCCCAGGGCAGCCGGGGTCACCTGTGTGGACAGTGAGTGTTCCCCTGCCCATGCTAACTCTCTCATACACATACAGACAGACAAACACGCGCAGACACACACACACACACACACAATCCCAGCAGAAACTCCTGACCCCCAAATTGACCTTTCTCCCTTCTCTTCAGTCACAGTTACTGATTCATCTCAGATTTAGATGCAGTGGGCATTTGAGGGGCGTCTCGAGTGTGTTGAGCGTGAGGGTTGAAGGTCAGTGTTGAGTTTTACCCATCAGCACACTCTTTAAGGATAACTGCCAGGTATCCCCCCCCTGCCAGCCGCCCCTGACCTGGTGCTTGACGCCCAGCTGGTCCAGGAGTCCGCCTACCTGGAAGACCGGCCCCTGCACCTGCTGACCTGCGCCAATGAGGAGAACTGCCTGTCCTCATCTGCTAGCCGCATGCACTGGCCCTACGGACACCGGCGCCTGCTGCGCTTCTCCTCTCGAATCCACAACCTGGGCCGGGCCGACTTCCGCCCACGCTCCTCCCGGGAGTCTTGGGTCTGGCACCAGTGTCACAGGTAGGAGGTAGCATGTGCAGTATGGGGCTGACGGGGGACGAGTGACAGAGGACGGGGATCCAGTCCTGGAATGAATGGGTGCTGGATACATCCCTGCCATTCTAAACTAAAAGATCTACCAAGCGTGGTGTTGTCACTGGAGGGGAAATATTTGGAGCATGTGCAATTTGTAGAGAGAGAGACCTTCCGTGTAGGAAAATCTAAACGTAGTTTAATAACAGAAGTGGTTTTGGTGTCTTTTGGTGCTACTAACCCATGAGTGCTTGGTGTAAAATTGTACAATATGTAAAGCACAAACAAATGTAAAATGCATGTTATGTGATTCAGTGAGAAAGTTTTCATTGTTTATTCATTTAGTATATTCAATAGTCAGTTAGTATATTCAATAGTCAATCAGCTGACTCACCATAAGTTGCTCTGTGTACGAGCGTCTTCCAAATGAATAGTAACAATAATAATTGGACCCGGTCCTCGTTAGAAGCAGCACTGATATCCTAATCTCGCGCTTCATCGTCTGACCGGTAGTAACCCCCTAGTGGGTCCTCGAAGCTTTTGGTTCTGTGTTCCAGAACAAACATGGCTTCCTTCCATCGTTTCCTCGTGTCAGTGAGGCAATGTCAATCCAGCGAGCAAATGACATGTCACCAGCTAATTAGTACATAAGAGTTGTTTTATTAGCTTGTTAGAAATTCCAAGTTGGTAGGAAGCAGTTGATAGGAAGCATCTTGAATGTACAAAATTACCTAGGTGTCATATATACGTTTTATGTAACTGATAGCATAAATTGCACACGTTGTCCTTACCACAGTGTGCGCTGCGCTGGTTTCGGCCCTCATAAATTCATCATACCGCCTGGTAGGCGGACGGACCACAGACCTTGTGGCTGTGGCGGCTGGCAGAACAACTCTGCCCCTCTCCTGATCCCCAGAAAAAAACACCAACACACAACACACACATCGGGCCAATGGATATTGTTCTCTGTTTTTTTCACTACCGTCATTTCAGGAAATGAAAGTCTTTATGGGATAAGTGAAGGCTCATGTCTCTCTCGGAATACATTTTACATCATAGAAAAACAACAATAGCCATGTTTACATAATTAGTTTGTTTCATCAGAAAGCTTTATTCACAGTGGTCCACAATATAAACTGTACCCTGCCTCGATTGCATTTGAAATGTAATGTGTGACTTTATTGCTTTTGATATGGTCAATTTCTAAATAAATAAATACATATTTATGCATAGCAAGTTCCTGCACACATGTAGAGCTAGAACATTTTGAGCTCCATCGATAAGTTTATTAATTCTTCTGCCCCCTTAGAACCCTGGTTACATTTACTATGTTTAAATAGCATCATAATACTTATACCACTGGGTTGCTGGGTTGTGGAACATTAGTAGTCTTTTAAACAACATCCCATCTCCTTATGATTCCACAGGCACTACCACAGCATTGAGGTGTTTACACACTATGACCTCCTGACGCTGAATGGCACTAAAATCGCTGAAGGTCACAAGGCCAGCTTCTGTTTGGAGGATACTACCTGCCCTGACGGTATGTCTCGTTGGTTGCCATAGCAAAAGAGGTTTAGATCATATATATATATATATATATATATATATATATATATATATGTATATACACTACACTACCTCCAAATTAGTGGATTTTGGGATTTCAGCCACACTAATAGGTGTATAAAATCGAGCACACAGCTATGCAATCTCCACAATCATTGGTTGGCAGTCGAATGGCCCATACTGAAGCGCTCAGTAACTTTAAACATGACACTGTCATAGGATAGTACCATTCCAACAAGTAAATTTGTCAAGATTCCCCCCTGGATGGGCCTCCCCGGTTAACTGTTCCGTTTGTCCTCGGTTGCAAAACTCGCTACCGAGTTCCAAACTGCCTCTGGAAGCCACGTCAGCACTAGATCTGTTCATTGGGAGCTTCATGAAATGGGTAACTATGGCCAAGCAGCCACACAAAAGCCATAGATCATCCACACAAAAGCCTTAGATCATCCACACAAAAGCCTTAGATCATCCACACAAAAGCCTTAGATCATCCACACGAAAGCCTAAGATCATCCACACGAAAGCCTAAGATCATCCACACAAAAGCCTAAGATCATCCACACAAAAGCCTTAGATCATCCACAATGTCAAGTGTCAGTTAGAGGGGTGTAAAGCTCCACCAGTTCCCAACTCACTAATGGCAGCAATGCTCCAACATCTAGTGGAAAGCCTTCCCAGAAGAGTGGAGGCAGTTATAGCAGCACAGGGGGGACAGACTCTATATTAACACCCATCATTTTGGAATGAGATGTTTGGAAAGCAGATTTCCACGATTTTGGCGATGTAGTGCATGTATGTATGTGTGTATGTGTGTGTGTGTGTGTGTGTGTGTGTGTATATATATATATATATATATATGGGTCCCTGTAGCTTTTCAAGACAAAACAAACTGATTGAAGGGCTGTTCTCTTGACGCCAGGACTCGATAAACGGTACTCCTGTTACAACATGGGAGATCAGGGAATCTCTGCTGGATGCTGGGATACCTACCGCCATGATATCGACTGCCAGTGGGTGGACATCACAGACGTCCGACCTGGGGACTACATTTTTCAGGTTAGAGTTCACATGATTCGTGCATGACTCTAGTATGGTTCTGAAGGTCCATAAACTGACCAAGTAGCTGGCCATGCCATGCATTTTGAACCTGTCAGCATTTGGGCTTTAAATGATAACATATTTAACTCACATTTGAACCACAGGAAAGAAGACTACAGTTGGAAAGTTCATTAGCATACTTCCTTCAATTGACAAATTACAAATCTGCTTGACTAGTTGTGATGGAAGATTTTTAGATCTTATTCAAAAATAATCTTACTCAGAAAAGAAGTGAACTTCCTCAAATACCAGAGACGAGAGAGTGTTGTTAAAATCCTCTGAGATAATCCAACACTGACAATTTTACTCTAGGAAGGCCAACTCAAATTCTTCATTTTGTGGGCCACGTGTCCTGTGTTTGACTGGCTAGGTTTCTCCAGTTATTTTTGTAATTTTTTAATAACAAAAATTACTTGAATCAACAGTATCAACAGAGGCTTGAATCAACCCCATTTAACAAGCAAACACTGTTGCCAGAATCTGGTACTCCCCTCATTGAGACACCAAGCGTAGAACAGAGTACGGTATTCCATAATGATCTTAAATTTGAAATGCTTAATTTGTTGATGAGGAATGTTTTTGGGGAAAAGTGCCTTAGCACTCCAAAGCACATTTCGTTGGCAGGGCCAGGACCATAAGGACTGCTGAGAGATTGAAGCCAAGATACAGAACTATAATTTCAGGGGGAAAGTTTCATTATAAAAAGTTAGGTAGTTCCAAGTGAGTTAAAAAAAGACTGAATCTGTGTTTAACGCATCTGTACACTCTTCATTGATGACAACAGTCGACGAAGTGACCAAGCAGTTGCTTAGACACCTTAGGAAGTCATCTTAAAGCAACACCTTACAGCTGTTCTGAAGCATAGTGCGCATATCAGGGACGGACAGATTTATGCTTTATAGGGCTACAACTTTCATGTGTGTAAAATCTGAGGAGGCAGCAAGTGGTGTAGTGGTTAATGTTGAAAAACTATGCATAGCCTTTTCTTCAAAAGGGAAGAACAAAAGACCCAATTGCTTAATGTGAAGCTAAAGTTCATGTTTCAGTCATGCTGTTTACATTCATACATTTATTAATCTGAAAAACATTATTCATGCATTAATCTGGAAAATGAACATGGCATGGTTGTTGGTGCCAGAATATTTCAGCATACAGGTTTGAATATTTTAGAAACTATCTACTTGGATTTTCACGCACAGCCGTCTCTAGAGTTCACAGAGAATGGTCCGAAAAGGAGAAAATATCCAGTGAGCGGCAGTTCTCTGGGCAAAAATGCGTTGTTGATGGCAGAGGTCAGAGGAGAATGGCCAGACTGGTTCGAGCTGATAGAAAAGCAACAGTAACTCAAATAACCACTCGTATGTATCCTGCAACCGAGGTATGTGGAAGAGCATCTCTGAACACACAACATGTCGAACCGTGATGCAGATGGTCTACAGAAGCAGAAGATCACACCACTCCTGTCAGCTAAGAACAGGAAACTGAAGATACAATTTGTACGGGATCACCAAAATCGGACAATAGAAGATTGAAAAAATGTTGCCTGGTCTGATGAGTCTCGATTTCTGCTGAGACATTCAGATGGTAGGGTCAGAATTTGTCGTTAACAACATGAAAGCATGGATCCATTCTGCCTTGTATCAACGGTTCAGGCTGGTGGTCGTGGTGTAATGGTGTGGGTGATATTTTCTTGGCACACTTTGGGCCCCTTAGTACCAATTGAGCGTTGTTTAAACGCCACAGCCTACCTGTGTATTGTTGCTGACCGTGTCCATCCCTTTATGACACAGTGTACCCATCTTCTAATGGCTACTTCCAGCAGGATAACGCGCCATGTCACAAAGCTCACATCATCTCAAACTGGTTTCTTGAACATGACAATGAATTCACTGTACTGAAATAGCCTCCACAGTCACCAGATCTAAATCTAATAGACCACCTTTGGGATGTGGTGGAACGTAATATTCGCATCATGGAATCTGCTGCAACTGCGTGATGCTATCATGTCAATATGGACCAACATCTCTGAGGAATGTTTCCAGCACCTTGTTGAATCTATGCCATGAAGAATTAAGGCAGTTCTGAAGGCAAAAGAGGGTCCAACGCGGTACTAGCAAGGTGTACATAATAAAGTGGCCGGTGAGTGAATATAACAGCAGTACCATTAACCTACAATCTACAGGTTACAAGTTTAATACCTCAAGGCTTTTGTTGGCTGTAGCTCTGCGTAACTAACAGCTGAGGGGATTTATTTGCTGAGCAGAGAAGTCTGAAGCTAGCAGGAAAAGCTGAATTTGTTTGGTAAATGACAGCCCAAAAACCCCATTACGACTTTACAGGCATCATTACTTACTTGCCTTTTCAACAATCCCAGTAAAACTAAATTGTGAGCTTGAAACTATGGTTACATACAAAAACATATACATACAAATCTCTTTGCTCACTAGACACAGAAAGAGATCATTTCAGGATTGTACTGTAGATAGCACTAGTTATGCAACAGTGATGTTATAGTTTCATGCTTTATGTTATACTTTGATCCATTTGGTTGTTATGGAACTTCTTAAACAGAGGCAATAAAGTTAACTGTAAAGTAAGCCTAGTTTTAATTACAGGGCGTCTCTTTACAACATAACCGAAACCATAGGATCTTCATTTGAATATAGATTTGCAATTATGACTCATTTTAATTTTGATCTTCACCTTGGCAACATAACAATACAATCCAACAGTTTTTGCCCTCTTTTTTTTTGTACCCCCAAGTATTTAAGGAGGTTTTATTTTGTTTCCACCTTAACCTTCAATTGGTCCTAGATATTCTTTATATGTGTTTGTCCTTGCTGAAATGCATATTTTTCATGAAAAATAAAGAACTGGTCAAAACTGTAGAACAAGTATTGGAATATAATTAGAAAAAATAACATTTTGTTCCACCTGAGTGTCTATAAAGAGGGATCTCTCTAATCTGGTACAAATCCAGATCATGTCATGATAGCATAGTTTGTACTGCCAAGATACATTAAGAAAAAATTTTAGGGAGAAAATTTTAAATAAATATCTGGACATTCCTCATTTATTAAAATAAATTAAAATTGTAAAGGTATAATGTATAATGTTTAATAATGTTTTAAATTTTTGCGGATTTTAATAATAAATTATTCCTGTGTGTGTGTGTGTGTGTGTGTGTGTGTGTGTGTGTGTGTGTATGTATGTGTATATATATATATATATATATATATATATAGACATAATGTGATTTTGATCAGAAGCCTACAACTATTAGCATAATCCTTTTAGAGGCTACAGTTATGTAAAATGCTAACGGGCTTGCTCTCTGCTTCTGCAGGTTGAAGTCAACCCCTCCTTGGACATGGCAGAATCGGATTTTGTGAATAATGTTATGCGCTGCCGGTGCAAGTATGATGGGAACCGCGTCTTCATGTACGGCTGTCACGCAGGTACTTTACTTATAAGACACATAAGAATTAGTGCAGTTAGCCATTCATTTTACACAATGAGTCACAAGATAAATTATCATTCAACAAACATGCTAATAAAACGCTAATAAAAAACGTATAGGAGAAATATAAAGACACAACGCTTTTCGAAATCTGTCTGACATTTTATTTTTAGTTTATTTCCTAGATCACTAAATTGCTCTTAGTCCTAAGGTACTATTCTGAATGTGTTAAATGTAGTAAGAGTAGATGAACTCTGCACCTTTTAGAGACAGCGGTAGATTCCACTATGCGACACACACAGCACAGCCGGACGTTCACACTGTGAACACGGCCTTTGGTCATACCGTAAAAGAATGGCCGCCTTCTGACCTCTTGCCTCTACCCTGACTCCCAGGAGATGCCTACAGCCCAGAGATTGAAGACCTGTTCGAGCACCAGAGCCAAATCTCAAACAACTTCATTTGACCAGGCTCCGGGTAGAACGCCGGGGATGCCTCCCTCTAACCAGGAGTAAACATGGGAACACAGGGGGGCAAAGTCAGAACTCATGGGTGGGTGAGAAGGTGTGTGCGTCACATTGAAGAAAGTAATGCCTGTCTGCTTGGAGAGCATCTCGCTGCAGACTGGGAGAGGAATTCCCAGTTATTCTGATGTTATAGGAACATATCATAACATATTATATCCTCACAGTGGCAGGGAAAGGTGTCAGTTCAACAACAAAATTGTTTACTTTAACTTAGAACTTATTCTCAGCTACAATTGGGATCCAAAGTTAGTCTCCTCTATTAATTTCTTAAATACTGATTCTTCTATTATTAGTCAAAGATTTACAAATACTCCTACTAAAGCGTTAGTTACTGCTATAGAAGTCACTTTTAAAACAAATTTCTTTATTCATACTTTGTTATAAACTAAGTTGTTTTCCTTAAACAATTGTGTTTCAGGTAAAAGTGCATGTAGATGACACATTGACATCTGTTAATTGCTGAGGTCTTAGGGCATTTGGAGCTGCAGCAGACAGAGACTGCAGTCTGTTGAAGACTAGCGGCTCCTCCCATTTTAATATATCTTACCGGCCCAGCCGGATTACCTGTGGGATAGGCCAATGTGCTGTTGGCCTTTTCAGGATCATCAGTGGTGGTTTTACAGCACAAAAATCTGCCTGGTGTTTTGTCTGGAGAACCAATGCTTCTTTTCTAAACTGCAGCTTGGTCTTGGTGCTTTTTCCACGATCCATGATATCCATTGGGATATTGGTGCTCTTTATACAGTATTCATTGCAGGAAAGTTTTTTTGTTTTGTTTTAACATGACCATTTTTTAAGGTATAGCCATTTGAACGATTGAAATAAATGTTGTAAGGTATTGCGCATGTACAGTTTTAAGTATTTGTGAAATTATTCCCAGTAGAGTTTAATTATAACTGGGCTTTTGTCTCTTGATGTTTTGGAAATACTATCGTGAGAGGTAAGATTATTTGATGCATCTGTTGAACTCAAGCAGTTCTGTTTGTTAGAATTGTGCACAAAATAACCAACATTTGCAGACAAAATAAACCTAACCTGGCACCTCTCGCCGCTCCCTGAGTCATGTCTACTTCCTCTGAGGCTGAGACGCAGGTTGAGCACTTTGACAACCTTGCGTCACTGGCCTCATTAGAGGGCTGTAGCAAGCAGGAGGAGGACCCATCCTTGGAGTTGGAGTATTCGGAAGCAGCTTGTAGTGCAGGAAGGTGTACTTGGCAGCTATCTCCATGTGTAGGTGGACTCCATCTAAGCCCATTTACTGGTGAGCAAGTTTGTTTTGTTCTTAGGCCTAAGTTACTGGAGGCTTGATTAACAGTCATTATAATCAGAAAGAATAGAAAATCCAATCCAATTATCTTGTCTAATATGAAGGGTTTTTTGATAGTGGGGGCAGTTTATCTTTAACATACTGTAAGTTTTCATAGACCATGAATTTTAAATTACAAACATTTCAAGATGAAAGGCAAACAGCAAGTCATGCCAAAACCTTCATTTTTAACGCAACATGGAAAACCCATTTAACAGTTTTATTTAGGTCTGCATGAGCCACCGTGTACTATTTTAATTAGGACACAAGGTGGTCTCCCGCTGTAACTGAGAGCATGTCGCTGCATGGGATAAACTGGACATGGCAACAAGTCAGCTGGCCCAGCGACCACAGAGAGACACAACTGCTTTTGCAGCCAATTTGAGTCTCATTGTTCGGTAGAGGTGGTAGACCACACGCTGGAAATTCAATTTTAAAGACAACTCCTTTCACCTAAACGAGAGTTTTGTTGAATGTTAAATATAATGCCCGGTTATCTTAACCACCAAAACAGACATTTCCACAATTTAAATTTAAATAGAAGCTAGTTATTTTTCGCTGCTGTCATAAAATGTATCACAGCAGTCATATAAAATATAGCATATAGGCCTAATGCGTTTCTATTATGGGCATTTAATCAGTCTGCTTTTCTGGGTGGAGAAAGAATGGAAACCATTCCTTTACGTCTCCCTTTCTGCCTCATTCATATGGAGTTGGTCCCACTCTGCTGCAATAACCACCGCTTATTTTCTGGGAAGGCTTTCCACTGGATGTTCCACTAGAGTACTTGCTTCCAATCAACCATAAGTCGGGACTGATTTTAGGCAATTAAACCTGACCCACAGAATTCCATTTCACCCCAAAGGTGTTTGATGGGTTGAGTTCAGGGCTCTGTGCAGGCCAGTCAAGTTCTCCAAAACTGATCTTGGCAAACCATTCTGTATGGACTATGCTTTGTGCATGAGGGCATTGTCATGCTGAAACGGGAAAGGACTTTCCCAAAACTGTTGGCTCAAATTTGGATACTCATCCTGCCTGCCAGTGCATATTTTAGCCATTTCACTTACCCTTCCATCAATGAGGGTGAGGGCACACCCATGGGAAGATGGGAGGGTAATCCACAGGCAACAAGCTACTAGAGAAGAGAAATCTTTTTCATGGAGTCCAGAAGATTTCACATTTAACCTTACAGTAGTAACCAATTTACCCCTAACACACCAGGTGAGGCAAGTCCATGTTCTAATAATGAATTCTATTAAACAATTAGTGACTGAGGGGCAAAAAAAACCAGTATGCCCTGTGGTATACCCCATCATTCTGGGTCCTGACTTGATCTGCCACCAACAACTCTGCACAACTAATAAACTAATAAGCAGCCTGGTTTACCTGCCCTGTTCCACAGCCCATCTTAACATATTTTTATGACAGGTGGGTTGAAGCAAAAGAGCAATTGTGAAGCAAGTAGAAAAACAGCCGGTTGTTTAAAAATGATTTATTTTATCAGAGATGAGTGCATTGTGTCCACAGTACACTTGATAAAAATATCAAAAATGAAACATATCCAAATATATTGGTGTCAATCTATGAACAAATATGGCGCTGTGATCATGCTCTTCCTACATGGGCCACAAGAACATTCAGCTAAACAACACTGACAGTAGTAACAACCAACACGTGACCTCCAGAATCTAAAAACTTTGCTTGGTGCAACACACAGCCGTAAAAGCCAACTTCAGTTGGGTTTTTAAAAAAAAGTATATCTACAGTCAACTAAGGACATGTTTGTCCAATCACAATCCTTAAGCACTACAACAGTGTCCCTTTTTTAAATTCTGTCAGCTTGCATGGCAGTTATACAGCCAATTGAAAATTAGTTTCCCCCAGACCCCATTAAATACCGCCCATGTCAATCTAAAAGACAAAAAAAACAAGATTTTTTGGTGAAAACAAGACTGAGGCAGGACTCCAGGACATCCCTTGATATCCTTTACCAGGTAAATTTGTACTCATTATCCCAGTGGTAGCTGGTCATTGGTCCAGGCAAACCATTTCCATGGAAATGGCCCACATCAACAATTCTTCTGCTACCAGCAGGGTGATGCCGTATATTGCACTTGCTCAGCGACTATTCCTAATTATTCCTAAACTCCAATCAAAATGTAAATCCTTAATCAAATGCACAACAACTGACCATGTCTTCACAAAAAACTTTAAAAAAAAGATTAGTCAGATGTTGTTTAGCTTTGGTTCAGACTAAAATCTTTCAGACTTGGCATTAAGCCACACTCTTACGAGGACGTTGGACTATGATGTGTAACTTTTAAACACACAGCCCAAATCGTTTGCTTTCCAAAAAGCACTCCAGGGACACTTACCGGGGGTAGGTCGTGACTGAAGGTTACGATGCATCTCTACTAGTCCTGAAAGTTAAAAAACCCCTGGTTTGTTTGATTGTTTTCCTTTGTGTGTGCATCGGAGCCTGTGTCTGTGTGTGTGTGTGTGCGTGCGTGCGTGCGCGCGCGCGCGTGTGTGTGCGTGCGTGCATCCCAGCATGGTGTTTTGCGGCAGGGCAGGGATCTTCTTCCGTACCCTTGTTCTTAACCCTGGCTTCACTTTCCCTCCCAGGCATCTTCACGTTCTTTTGCAGCCAACCGCTTTTTCTCTAAAATTAGGAAGAAGAAAAAACAAAGAAAAAAAAACTAAACATATAAAGCCACAATTGTGAAGATTAAGATTACTTAAGATTTTAAATCTGATTTAAATTTTATATACATTTTTTCCCCTTTTGTCTTTTCTGCATGGCAGGCACTTTAACCCATAGCGACCTAAACAGCTCATTTCACTTTCCACACTTTAGGCAGCAGGTGTTTAAAAACTTAATCATTAACAGAAATACCCCAAGTATATGACTTGAAATATGTCTCCATCTAGTGGAAAGACCTAAACTACAACTGGAACACTTCATAATTAACCAAACATCGGCCAAGCAAGCTCCTTGGAAACAGCTGGAGTGGAAAACTGCTAGTTCGCCGCTGAGACATGGAGGAATGAAGGACAGGCACTTGTAGGAGTGGCCAGATGTGTCCAACACACCTCGGGCCTCCTGCAGTTTCTTCTTCTCCACCTCCCGCTCCTCCCGGCTCTGCGGGCTCCGCACACCCAGGGCCCCGATCACCAGTCTCCGGGCCAAGGCTGCGCTGGTCTGGGGTCGCTCCTTAGCAGGCAGAAGGTAGTCTGAAAAGAGGGAGAGAGGGAGGACTCAAGTGAGGCTCAGAGTGCAACGGCCAGTGACAGCACCGTTCATCAGCGGCCCGCGGTTACCTGTGGATTGCCGCGCCTTTGCTTTGCTGACAACGGATGCCTGAGAGATGGGCCGCACCTTCAGCAAGGGGTGTTTGGATCGCAGGGCCTCTTTTGCTGAAACAACAGATCAGGAAATAGAGCCAGTAATAAATGATATGGGGGCACAGCTTGAGCAAGAGCAGTTTGGCAGGAGGTTGAGCTCTGGTTGAACCTATGACAGTGTCCCAAAGTCAGGTGAAGTGATTATTTAAGGGCAACGGTAGCAAGAATTCTTTGCTTTAACAAACACTTCAGCATAATTTTTATAACGCAAGCAGCATAATCCCACAGCGAACGTTAAATAACCGATGGAAACGTTTAGCCTATTCACGAATACAAAAACTGTGATTTTATTACCCCATTCTTTAAGTATTTCTCTATATAAGCCGTTCATACTGGGGTGCTTTACTGGGGTGAATACTGATAATAATTGAATGGGTCTAAGTTTGCTGCAGATACGACCCGCCTAAGCTTTAATAGTTTGCTTGCTGTTGTACGAGAATGAATGGAGCATTTCCGAGCACGACTGAGATCCATTTAAGGATAAGCTGGATTCAGCTGAAGTTATTATAATATAGCCAATGTCTCACTTGGACCAGGAAGTGCAGGTATACATAAGCCTACAAAGACAAAAATACTTTTAATGCTGTACGGCTAGACTAAATTATACCATACTGGCAAAACTTTTGTTTTGCATAAAGTTTTTTTTAATGTACATGAAACAAAGGCTGTCTTTGACCAGCTAATGAGACGTATTTTACGTGTTATGATTCAGCTGCATTGTTCACAGGGATTGTTTCACATAGGGAAATGTATTTTCTGCCAGGGGGCATTTAGTCTGATAACTTAAATTGGCTCTGATGTTTTACTCCAAACACAAGCCGCCACTGCCGGTCTCCGACTCACCGGCGATTGGGCTGGAGAAGAGGCCCAGGGCATGCGCTTCATCCACCCACTGGATGTCGAAGCCCCTCTGCCTGAAAAAGGGTACACACTGTTCTGACTCTTCCTTCGTCAGTCAATAAAATCTCGTCGCCACCGTGTACTGTTCCACTTAACAACAGCGTGGCTGTGGTATAAATTGGTACTCTCGGGTGGAGTTAGGTTCAGGGTTAAAACAGTCACTCACTGGTAGGGGTGGGAGAGTCTCTCTCTCTCTCTCTCTCTCTCTCTCTCTCTCTCTCTCTCTCTCTCTCTCTCTCTCTCTCGATCTCTCGATCGCGCTGTCACTCGCTCTCGCGATCGCGCAAGAACTA